>CAUYRT010004380.1:0-27492 GCA_963574885.1 Lepilemur ruficaudatus
TTAGGTTATGTGTGTTGCCTCTTGTATTTTCCTGGATAGAACTGGAACCCATCCTACTAAGTGAAGTACCCCAAGAATGGATAAACAAGCACCACATGTACTCACCAGCAAATTGGTTTCACTGATCAACACCTAAGTGGAAATATAGGAATAACATTTATCAGGTGTGGGGCAGATGGGAGTGGGGAGAAGGGAATGGGTATATATATACACAATGAGTGTGATGTGCACCGTCTGGGGAATGGTCATGCTTGAAGCTCTGACTCTGGGGGGAGGGGGGGAAAGATAACACATGTAACCTAAACATTTGTACCCCCATAATATGCTGAAATTAAAAAAAATTATTAAAATATCCAGCCATCAAATTTCCCCTAATACTCAATTTAGCACCTAATTTAGAAAACAAAAAGCCTCACTTCCTACAATCATCTTCAAAATCATCACTCACAAGTAAACACTCTATAAAAAATCTTCCCTAAACTCTCTTACAGTTCCCCGTTCTATGGGGTCTCCCTTGCTGCAGCAAACTGTAAACCCAACTTTGTTCAACTTCACATGGGGTGGTCCTGTGGTCTTTGGCTGATGGACATTGGCACCAATAAAAAGTGGATTCATGACTTAATCACCAATGTGGGCAACTGGGATTCAGTCCCACCGTGCACCACAGAGAAAGTACATAGAACACACCTTAGAATTGTGCCACCAGAAGATGGAGAGACTAGAGAATTTATCTTGGACTCCCATTCACGTTACTTGAGAGTTACCCCTGGGACATCAACTCCTCTGCATTTTTGGATTGTGCCTGCATGAGACTGTGTGAATTTTCGCAGCTTCAAAGGACTCCCAGAGACAGTAAAGCAGGCACCTTGCATTGTGCTCTCAGTGTGTTCATTGTGCCACTCTGATGAAGTTCATGGAACTGCCCATCAGAGATGTGCTGATTCCAGGTGGTCCAAGGGGGTGTGGTGCATTGCAAGCTTCTGCCATAGTTGTCCTGATATTAACGATGATCCTCATTTTACAGATGCAGAAATCAAGACTCAAAGTGGTTATAATTGTTGAATCAGGGTCACATAGCTGTTCTCTCAATGTTAAAAAACAACATTGCTAAAATTTTTCTGCCAAAGGCACATTTTTGCTTGTCTTTTTGCAGACATAGATGTGTGTCTATGATATTATAAATGGGAGGGAATGTGTTAAGTTCTACTTCTCACTTTATCAAATAGCAGAGTAGGGTTTATAATTATCTGCCACTACAGACCATCTTAAGGAACAAGCAGAGTCACATGGAGCAGTGGTTGGCAAATTCTTTTTCAGTCGTGGAACCCTTTTCTCCTTCAGAGGAAATCTTACGAGGAACATACAGCAGAGATGAAAGTCCAGAGCCTCCCCTGCTTCATGGCCTTAATCAGTTTCTGAGGCCCCTCCAAGAAAGCCCAAGACGCTACAGAGCACAGAAGTGAGCTATAAAATTTGCTTTGACCAATGGCATCTGAGCAGATATGACACAAAGCTGGAGCTTGAGATATGCTTTTGCAGTGGGGCCTTCTCTCTTGCGCGTCTGCCATCTCCATGACAAAGACATGCCCTGGATAGATTGCTAGTCCAAGGCGGATGAGAGACCCACAGACTTGCAGCGAGAAGTGAGCTTCCCTAGCTAATGCAGCCAAAGCAGAAGCACTCACCCATGTTCTGCTTAGATCAGTCTCCAGCCAGCTCATGATGCATGAGCAAGCCCAGCTGAGATCAATCTTAACCTGCAAGTGCATGAGCTAAATAAATGCTTTTTGTCGTATGCCACTGAGTTTTTGTGGTTGCTCACTACACATAATAGCTGATTGATACACTCACCATATTTCCCTCCAGAGAAATCATGGAATATATCATCAAGGAGAGTAGTCACCTCATGATCAACCATGGACACTTGTGAGGCCAAGGCTAGGGAGTATTTATCTCCTCTTTTCATGTGAAAAAGGAAAGAAGAGAGCTGGGAACAACTGTGGAAAAGGTATCATCCTGGGTAAGACAGTGTGCTCGTATCCCTCCTATGTATTTGACCTGGTATAAGTCTCCCCAGAACCTTCTAGAAGGTTCTGGGAAAATTTTATACAATCCTGGGGAATTGATAAGCAAATTTCCCTATAAAAGTAAATATTACAAGTCACCAAAACTTTGACACCCTTACACACACATATACACAACTTTCAAACCTAAATATATTTGACGCTTTGTAGTATACATGGATAAAAACAGGTTTTCGTCATATAATGGGAAATTTCTTTTATAACAAATTGATCTCTTTCAGTATATTAAAACTCACACATCTGAAGCCATAATCAAGAGTGTCTCAGGCATGTTGAATACATTTTAGTTTTCTGATTTTACAATGTTGGCTGACCCTTAACTATTTCAAAAGGTTAAAATGGTATAGGCCTCACAACTGTCAGCAACTCTGTTATTAGGGAAAAAATTATACAACTTGAACATTTCAGTCCCGAGATCTTATCTCCTTTTCACGACAGCTGGTTCGAGGCAAGCTTGGGCAAAGTGGCCCTTCGTATTTATAACTTCCCAATCCAGAAACTGGGGCCTTTAGCTGGTGAGAGAAAAAGAGAAAGTTAGTGGCCCCCAGGACTGACATTCAAACCCTAACAAACTTTCTGTTTCTCACAGAGATTGGGCAGAAATGAACCCAGAGCACTTTGCAACCCTCAAGTATGGCCACAGCCTCAGAGCCGGCTCCACGCCCCCGGCCCTCATCCTTCCAGAGATTCCAGGACAACAGATGTGGCTCAGCTCATGGCCTGGTTAATCCCAGAAGGGAGGCTCCCTGTGGCTGGAGCTGCCCATGGAATGAATCAGAAAATTCCAAAGCAGCAATTTGACAAAGCTCTTCTAACTTTGAGGACATTTTAATCCAGTTTTTTAATAGCATCTATAACAAAATGGACCTTATCAAAGTGTAAAAAGCACTCTTATGTGCTCTTCTGTATAAAGTGCCTAAGCTCTTCCCATGGCCTCACCCCATCTTTCAGCATCTTTCAACATCTGAGACTTTTCCCATTAACACCACCATCCTCTGACCACCCAACAGCCTCAGCTCATCCCTCTCCCCCTCCTTTGTCCGAGCACCAGCCCATTCCCGGGCCTGGTCCACTCACGCTCTCTGGCCTGACCTCTGGGATGGAGCGCAGCCAAGCCAGGGAGACTGGGTGTGGATCAGGGACCAGGGCTGCACACTTCAGAGCTTACCCACCAGTCTTGTCATTGCCATGAGCAAGAACATCTTGTTATGATGACACGATCCTTATCTTGTCAGACAGAAATATCCCATTTTGAGAAACTAAACCTAGCAGGGCAGAAAATGAGAAAGATACCAAGTCCAGATTGTCCAGGAAAGCATTTATCAGATGCCAAGACAGCTCCGATCCCTCGGGTTTAAGGCCAAAGAGTAAGATGCAGGCTCAGGCACTATTGTGCCTACCAAAACTCAGTCATTCCCGGGTCAGAGCCAAGCTAGCTCCCCAGGCCGGGCATGAAGTGCCCTGTTGACAAGGACAGATGCCGAGATAATGTCTCACCTCACCTGGGAGAGGCGGAACGTGATGCTGCCTACAGCGCCCTTAGGTGGCTCCTTGGTGATGTGCTAACCTGCAGAGCCTGCGGACACTAGCAAAATCTGAACCAAAAGGCTATTCCCTGAAAGTCAAAGCTCCACTCTGCCTTTAATTCTTTCTCTTGCCGGCTCACTCTTGTTCAACTGTTAAGATTTCTCTGGTCCTTGTAATGAGCATGGTGAGGAAAAACTCAAGCAAACCCCAGTTGAATTTGAAATAAAGCAATTTAGTCATTTTCTTTGCTAGGGTGCATTAGACATCAAATCAGCCAGAACCACTGTTGGAATGTGCCAGGATGTGTTCTTTTCAGCTCAACTGGGTACAGGAAATAATTATTTCCAGATACAAGTATTCACAAGGTCCCTGCCATGACAACTCTTGGTCTTACCAGAGAAATCGCAGCAGATAAAGGGGTCACAGAATGTTATGAAAATGAACAAGAAAAAGAACTCTGGAGCATCGTAAGCAAAGCCATCAAGACACTGTAAACACATGCAAAGAATAATTCTTTTGTGATATCAACAGATGTTTTGCTCAGTACTGTTTTTATCTCCTTGGATTTCATGCAAACAGCCTTTGTAATTCTTTGCCTCAAGGTATTTTTTGCAAAGCAGGATGCAGAAGCCACTTGAGGTCAGAAGCTTGTCCTCTTGTCCTCTGCAATGGCCTCCTGATGAGGAAATGCTGGGTATCCCACAGATAGAGTGGAGAGAGGGATCGCATGCTAGGAAAGAGAAAGTGCAGGGCAGAGTTCCTGATCTTAGGTATATCTATGAGCCCCAGGAGTCCATGGAGACAGCATTCCAACTAGATCAAAGGAACTCAAGGGAATACTAGGGTAAAGAGGGATAGACCCAATGACCCAAAGCACCAGGGCTTCTGACCTCACTAAAGATTCTGGTGCCTCAAGATGAACCTGAGCAGGTCTTACAGGCTGGGACAATGGGTGTGCCTCAGCATTAACCAATGTGGTCCCATGCCTCATAACCAGAGAGGCCTCCCTTTTGCTAATCTCTGTGAATGACTCCAGGATTTTGGTGCAACCCTAGGGTGGAGAGATGCCCACAGTAACACCTGAGGTGAAATTTGCTGTCAACCCAGCAGAATGGGGCTTCAACATGAGAAAACAAAGCAAGGTGATCCATCCTGTACACTCTACATTAAAGACTCAGATTTATGCCACCCCAAACATACTGGCAGGAGTTTGCCAAACCTGCCACTAGAATTATAGGGACTCTGAAGGAAATATAAAATGGAGACTGATGACAAAGATTCAGAAGTATGCAATTAAAATTCAAGCATTTAAAACATTTAGTCACACACTATCCTTTTAGTGGACCAAGTCAAACCTGGTGTTTAACCCTGTTAGTGAATAGCAACTGGATCCTTAGTGAGGGGCAGCTAGAAACACAAATCAGAGCCTCCAATTAGGATCTATGGCTATTGTGTATGGTCACTTTGTCCTTTGAGATCTAAATAAAAGTAGGCCCAAGCACCTTCTCCCACAAGCTATAGGAGGTCTGGTGAACTCCCGGGGATGCAGAGTCAGGGGTCCTCCCTCTTAAGAAGCCCAGGAGAACTGGCAAGGTCTCTCTCCAGACAGGCCTTACAAGAGAAATTTTCTTTCCTTATGATACAAATTGTGTTACTCCATTTCCCTCAAGAATTAGATCTATAGCCAGTTTTGTTCTCAAAAAGCAATTATTCAATTGTCAAAATTCGTCAAACTGAACACTTAAGATCAGTATGTCTTATTATATGTTAATTAGCCCTCAACTTAAAAACAAAAAGCCACACTTGCTATGGGAGTCTCTAAAATCTGGAAACCTAGGCATACATATGTCATCAAAGATTTCTTCAATCTGTAAAAAGTAATATACTATTAGCTATACTTCCACACTTTAGGATGCCCTAAATTTGAGTTAGGTTACTGGAAACTGAGTATACATAATATTCTCATTCTAGAGCCTGGGTTTAAGCAACATCAACAATAGGAACTATTTGGATAAGACAAACCGAGGTGAGCAGGCCCCAGCACAATGCTGTAGGATTTGTGCTTTGTAGGGGAAAATATCCATTCTGATTTTTTTAAAAACTGGATTGAGATAGGGAGGTCTAAGCTCCATTACTTACCCACTGTGCTCTCTTGAGCAAGTTTATTTGCCCGCCCTGAACATTAGATGTTGAGGTGTAAAAGAAGTAAGGTAAACAAGGTGATTTCTACATCTTAAATGTTATGATTCTATGTTTAATTTCTCCAGAAAAAACTCAAGGTGACTTTCATTATAAATCATATAAGTGAGCCATCCTGTAAGTGAACATGCCTAAGAAGAAGCTACTATTCCAAGTTTCTGAATAGAAAACCAAGCCTTAGAGTTGTTGAGGCCACATAGTGAATTGAAAACAAAGTGTCTTATGACCTCCACACCATTTAAGAGAAATATATGCTGGAATTTTCAGGCTGCTAAAGGTAAAATCACCACATTTGCATTTTAGGGGCCTTTTCAACAGGTTGAGGACCAGAGTAGAAAGGACTTAATCCCCTGTCTTGGCACTGAATTGGCTCACTAAACTTCAAGTGTGGGCTCTGTGGCAGACTAGCTTAGGAGAGTCCAGCCCGCCTGTGACTAGGGAGGGAATGAAAGTCCCCCCAGCAAACCACTGGCTACCAGGCTGGGGGCAGCATTGATTTTACAGCCTAGAAAAAAATAAAACATAGCCCCAGGACCAAAGAGCAGCCCAGTCACCTGCCTGTGCTTCATCAAGCTAAGCTTGTTTGACTTGGCACAGATAAGATCATCACAGAGAGGGTATTTTTTTTAAAGATTAAAAAGCAACAAACGCGGGGCAATGCAACACGAGCAAACTGTATCCCACAGCCCACCAACTCACCCAAGACGTCAGGCCTCAGCGTGATTCCAAATGTCAAGAGCACCACCTGCTGCCCAGGCTGTGAAAAGTCTGCTCTGTCCTTTCTCTTCATCATCAACAAAAAGTGCTTTGATGAAGTGGGTCTCAACAGGGTGAGTATGCTAGGGATACAAAGTTCTACCCAAGATTTGTGATCTGTTTGTGTGTGTTTTTGCACTTTTAAGATAATCTTGAAAAGTTAGTACAAACATATGCCAGGTTGCCAGACTGATCAAGAAAAGGAAAAGCATCAGACCATAATTCCAGGCCTTTATTTTGAATCATTAGGACAATGCTAAAAGGTTGTGACAGGTGCTACTATTTTTATCATTACAGGTTAATGGAACAGAACAGAGGTGGACTAACTCATTAAGGAAGCATTTATACTGACAAAAGCCAAACAATTCAGCTGCAAGCTTTATGATGATTACAGAAAACTGATGTGAGAATTAAGTCATGCAGGGCTCACAATGGTACAAGCCTACCTAACTCAAAGGGACCTGAGACAGAAAAGTCAGGAGCATACTTGTAGTGCAAAAGAGAATTTAGTGAAAGCAGAACATCATCTATCCCATTAAGTTGATATAGATTATTGATGTAGCTTTATTTGAAGTTAATTTGTAATTTTATTTTGCTTTTATGGTTGATTATTAATTACAAGGATAGGAAACATATACCTAGTGTTGTTTGAAGTATTTGTTTCATTCTATAAAATTATTTAATTCCTTCTAATTTTCCTATTTCTCTCTCTCTCACACACACACGCACACACAGTGTTAATTTGTTGAATGAACTACAAACACAGAGAGTTTGCTAGAATTTTCTTCCTCTAAAGGGGTCCATACATGACTCAGTATGAGTCAAGTTTTGGCTGCAGTAATGCTGTGCTGTGTAACAAACAACCTGAAAGTTTCAATGGCTTATGACAATAAGCTTTTGTTTTTCTCATTCACAGCCTTGCAGATCACTGAGGGCCACTCTGTCAGTCCGCGAGCCAGGTTCAGTGGCTCCAGGTGTCTCTCATCCACGAACCAGAGTTTCTCAGGGCATGATCTTTTTGTGGCAGAGGGCAGAAGCACAAGAAGCCAGACTAAACAGGCAACCAAATTTAACACCTCTGCTAACATCATAGCTGGTCACATTCCATTGGCCAAAGCAAGTCACACAGCCAACATCACTGGCAGAGGGGGGCATATTCCTCCCACGGAGGCTGGGGAAAGCCAGGACAAGGGCTAGGAGTAAAGGTTAAAATGTGGGCAAATAATACAATTTATCAAAGACCTACATTTTAGAAATATTGCTTTTAAGGAATGGGATTATTTATATTCCCATTACTAGAGGTATCCATGTAACAAAAACCTTTGTACCCCCTCAATATTGTGGGGAAAAAAGTTATAGACCATCCAATCAAATGGTAAATTAAGTTCATACATTTCATTCTCTTCACCCATTTCTGAAATCTCTACCAAAATAACTAAATGTAGGGCTAAAAATTCTAATCATAACAAGTTCCATAATAGGAAACCAAAGAAGGGTAGCAACCACATGCCTAAAACTGAAAAACTGCAGACAAAGGGATCCTAGAAGAAGTGCCAGCCTTTTCACCACCTGCCACACGGAGTTCTAAGAAGGGCCCAACTGGAAATTAAATGATGGGATCCCAGGAACCTGGATTTCACCTCAGCTCTGGGCCAAAGTGACTAGAGATGGGGGTAGATGATGTTGTAGTTAGTGGAGAGCAAAGTCCTTCAGCAGTGGCCTTCTGGCCTGCTGTCAACATCCGATGGAATAGGACTCTGCCCAGGGTGACCTCAGCTCTTATCAGACCTCTCCCTGCACTATGCATGGGGACAGCCAGCAGCAGGGTACGTGGGTCCTGGCAAGAATGCTTCCTGCCGTAGTGGCTGGGAGAGGTGAGAAGGGGACCTTGATACTGGCAGCTTTAGGCCACTAAAATGGACACAAATGGGGAAGTGCTCAAGGTTGGCACTCCCGTGGTAAGGTGCTTCCCTCTGTGGAGAGGAAAACTCCCACTGACTTTCACAGGAATTGTCCCGGTATCCATTATTATGCAAAAAAAATAAATAAATAAAACTGGACTCCCTACCTAACTCTTTGCACCAAATATTTATAAATTCTGGATAGATGAAATATTTACTATTTAAATGTTTAATAAATGTATACATAGGAGAGGTATTTTTCGTATTTATTCTTGGTGTGGGGAAGGCCTCTCTAAGCAACATGTCAACATCAGAATCCGAAACAGAAGGCTGAGAGTCAGAGTATTAGAAGAAGTCCATGTTTCCTTGAAAGGGAAGCTTACGAGGGGTGTGCCCCAGAGTGATGGACAGAAAGGAGAAAGTGGCACTCAGGGATGGCACTAGAGATGCCAATCATTTCCTGCCCTCCCCACACTCTCCGTGTTAGAAATCTACCCCAACTCACTCCGCCCTGAAAAGGTCAGCCCATGTACCATGTGACCACCATCCGACACAGCTGATTGGACTGTGGTGGACACCTGACCACAGGCTGAGCCAATCAGAGTTTCCCCCAGAAATTTGGAAATGGACCCGCTGAGAGACTGAGCCAGTTATCTCTGAGGAGACAAGCTGTAGCGTAATGGAGACTGGGGAGCCAGAGGGGCCTCCACAACACCCATAAACGTGAGGGAGCGAGACTCAGGAAGCTGCCGTGAAGGGCCCTGGTGTGCAGAGGAGAAGAGAGAGAACACCCCGCGCAAGGCCTCACTGAGAGCCCACTGGGCCTCCGAGGGACGGCGAGGCTGGCGGATCCGCGCAGGTGACCTCTGGGTCTCACGAAGATGTTTTCCCGAAGAGTCCCCCCGCCCACGACGTTTCAATAAGCCCCTTTTATCCCTGAGTGGTTTGAGCTGCTCATCTTCCTGGTAACGTCCTGCTTCCCGCTGAAGACGCAGCTTATAGGGATCCGTGTGTTGGGAAAAGTGCCTTCAGAAGGAAGGAACAAAGCAGAGGACGGGAAGTGCTGGGGTTGGGAGAAGGAGATGGGGCCACGGCTCAGTTCGTCTGGGAGCTAGCAATGAAAGCACAACCCGGGAAAACAAAGCAACGAGGGAGCGAGCGCATGGAAGGGAAGAAGTCTGTGTTCGAAAGCTTGGGAAAAGAAAACCCTCAGAAACAGCAAATGTGGGACAAAGTGTCCCACAGTGCCTCTGTTTATTTTCAAGGGAGTAGACAAAGCGGAGAAAACAGTGATGTTCAGCCCTTGAACGATTTTTACGAGGGCTGAAAGAGCCTGGGCAGGTGGGGACCCAGGCCCCTCTGATTCCCCACAGGGGAACCGCTGGCCAACTTTTCACAGCTTGCTGTTGTTTTCCTGAAGCTGAGTTCTTACCCCCCGAGGGGAAATTTGAAGACAGAAACAATAAAAGGAATCACCCTCAGGTTTGAGGACTCTGCTTCCCCTTGTTAATAATAGTGCTGGGCTGGAGCCACAGGGCAGAAGTTGAGCCTTTTATAAAAATAGAATCAACCTTCACTGATTTCATTTTGGGGAATGGAGGCTCTTCTGGAAAAAGTGTTTTTGGTTTTGTTTCTTAATGAGTGTGAAAGTGCACAGCAGCCTAGGGCCACAGCCGGAAAGTAAAGAGTGAAGCCTCAAAGAAATGAGGAAAAGTAAGAGACCTCCAGTGAGTCATGGGCCACTATCATTTCTGCTGTGATTTTTCTAGTACTGAGATTTTGTCAATTAGCCACATCTCCATAGCCACGAATCTGAGTTGAATAGCAATTTTAACTACTGATGATGATTCAGGTGGATGAGTGAGAAAGTGTCTCCTTTTTATGTATCTATTCAAGACATCAACCACAGCCTCATCCTCTACCTGGTATTAGAAGCATAGATGTGAGAGGTGAAATGAGCTTTTAAGATAAAGCCCAACCCTCTAATTATATGTGTGGCTAGATAATGTCTGGAGATAGAAATTTATGATTTGTCCTCCCTGGATTTCCCTTCCCTTTTTCCCTCGGCTCAAGCTGGCTTTCAGGGTACACAGCAAGACAGAAAAGAGAAGTAAGCCACAGGATCCACAGTGTTTGTTCCCAAAATCCATAGCAGGAATTATGGTGAGGTAAGTGAAACACAATCCTCAAGTGAAAAATTTAAGGAGTTACCAAAAAAAAAAAAATCAAGGTAAGTACCAAAAAATCCATAATTTTTAAGGTATACCCTTAAATGTAGTGGCTGAGGAGGATATCTCATTCACGTCACCCTGACCCCAGCCCTGCCTGGGGTAGAATTTGGAGATCCGTGGCAGGTGTAGGGAGAGAGAAAGGAGGGGTTCTCCCCAAATCATACAAAGAGTGTCTTCCTAGCTCAAGGAAATTGAGAGAGAGATAGAGAGAATTCTAGACTCTAGAGACCCAGGGATCCAAGTGGAGACCCAGCACAGGGACAGAACCACACAGAGGCATAATCAGTGTGACCATGGAGATAGGACCATGGGCAGTTGTGCAAAGGATCCTCAGGCCCTAGAGTGACAAGGAAGTAGCAGGGAGCCACTGGGCAAGGACAGTGGGTGAGTCATCAGTAATGCCATGGGCACTGATGACTAAAGGATGAGCCCTATGACTTAACACTTCACAAGATACCAGAACTGTAGTCCAATGTGGAGTTGACAGCTGAGCTCACCACCCACCAGCCAGCAGGATGGAGGTACACAGTCAAAACCTAATTTGATTTACAGAAAATAAAGTAGGTGATAATTCTTGCACACCTCTGGTTTCAGACTAACATTAATACCTGCTATATCCAGATAGGGAAACCCAGGTCAAAAAGTTAATGAAGGAGTTTGCATTAAGACTGGATGAATCTATATTTGCGGGGGGCGGGGGGAAATGTCAATTTAGTTTTAGGAATAATTCCTATTAAAATCGTACTTTCTGTTTCTAGAGTTACCTCCATGATGTTCTTGCATAAATCTCTCACTATCAGATGCCTGGGAGCCTCTGGGGATGACTGACAGGAAATGAGAGCAATTTGAGAACCATCTGTCTTCCCCTACCCTCACCTCCCACCGGAGTTCTTTTGGGAAGTTGGAACTGAGAATGTATACAACATGCTCCTTCTATCAGATCAAGAAAGAGCCCAAGATCTCTCAAGTGAAATTTACTTTCAGATCATGATGAAGTTATTGGCTTTCTGTTGACATAAATTACACAGATACCACAATAGAAGATGCATCATTTGCTCTATGCTGAATGGTTTTTATGACAGTAGCTGGATTTCTCAATGTAATTTTTCTTAAGGTCAAATTTTCTTCTCCAAGTATATTCAGTGATATGAAACTTGTCAAAACAAATCTAGATATATCTTTATATTCTTATATTATTTGATTCCAAGATTCTACCAGGAAGATGGGGAGAAAAACAATATACTATTAACAACAAAATAAATATCTGATGTATTTTACAGGATCTGTGTAAAACAAAGAATACAACCCAAGGGAAAGAGAGGAATTTCCACTATTTATCTCAAGTACCAGTGCTTTCTGGAAAACAATTACAAGGTTTTCACTGCAATTTAGTTCCAGATTCTAAGACACCACCACTGTAAGATACACTCTAGGTTTAGTAAGAGTGTTCAAGAGAAAAAGGAAAGGATATTAAGTATTCATTATTTGTAAAAATGCATTCCAATTGAAGAAATGCTAAAATGTGAAAAAGTTTCCATCCAATGAAGGAAAACCATGAGTGGAGAGTCTATCTCATAGAAACTCAGCCATTAGTATCTGCCATTAGAGAAATGGCCAGGGGATCCTACACTAGGACCAAAAGCAGCATCATAAAACTTAGGATCAAAATACAAAAAAAGGGGAGAGGGAAGCTTTTCCAGATTTCCTAGGCAGGGTGGCATGGAAGGAAGATGAAGATCCATGGTCTTCGATGATTATGGGTTCAGATCTTGGCTCTGCCATTTACTCCCTGTGCTCCCTCCTTGGAGCCTAAGTTGCCTCATCAGTGAATTGGGGATTGCCCCATGTTTGCGACAAATATTTATTGTGAGCCTAAACTTTTTTAGGCACTGATAATAGAGAACGACCAAGACAGAGAAGGTTCCCACCCTCCTGGAACTCACATTCTAGTTGGGTAGCAGGGGAGAACATAAGTAGACAAACGAAATAAGCAAGATCATTTCAGATAGTGAGCAGTGCATTGCGGGAGATGAAAGGAGGGGATGGGACAGCTTCTGAGAGAGGCAGCCTCTCTGTGGAGGCAGCATTGGAGCTAAGACCTCAAAGAGTGCAGTAAAATCACTCTAGAGAGAGGAAACAACCAGTATAAAGTCACCTACAGAAGGGGATGGCTATGTTTGAGAAACCACAGTATGTTTGTGTGGATACAGCAGAGCTAGCATGAAATCAGTGAGGTAGGGAGGACCAGGCATTCAGCTCCTATAAACCACAGTGAGAAGTTTGGTTGTGTTCTAAAGGAAGCCATTTCAAGCTGAGGGTGATATGATTAAATTTTTGTTTTAAAAATCCACTTTAGCTATGATCATTTATGCAACAGATGCTTGGATGGGATAATAATGCTTATACCAGGAGGCTGTTTAGGGATTAGCTGAGAAAATGTCTAGGACCTGGCATCATGCCTGGCCCCTCATACATGCTCCTGACAGTCATTTATTATAAAATATATGAAACTCTGCACATCCCCTTATTCCATTCAATACATTGCATTTAATTATCAGCTTAAAGGCTTTTCTCCCCAATAAGACTGAGCTTCTTGATGGCAGATACTGTGCCCTGTATTCTCAGGGAACAGGCTTGACTCATGATAAGCATTCCACCATATTTTCTGAGTAAAGGACTGAATGCATGAATGAATTTTCCCTAATGACTGGGAAGGAATGTGGCAGTCTCTGCTCTTCCATCGTAAGTGTTAAGAGATAGAGATTCAGGCTTAGAAAAATGAGTGGGTTATAGATACGGTAGAATGCAAAGATAACCACAAATTCTTTGTAGCACTTCCCATTAAGAGGTGGAGCCTGTTTTCCCACCCTTTGAATCCAAGCTATGTGAATGGCTTTAACCAATTGAATGTAGTGACAGCGAAGTTACTAATTCCAGGGCTAAGCCTCAAGAGACCTTGTAGAGACCAATCTCATGTTGGGAACACTTCTGCCACCATGTTCTGTATTAACAAGTCCAGGTTAGCCTGCTGGAGAGTGAGCAGCCATATGGAGTGAGGCCTCAGCCATCCCACCTATTCCAGCCAAGAATAGTAGAACACAGCCTCGACCAAGACTGCCCGGTAGAGCCCAACCCACGTTCCTCAACCACAGGTTCATGAGAAATAATAAATTGTTGTCAGGTTAAACCATTAAGTTTGTTTGTTATGCAGCATGAGCAAACTAACACAGCAGACCTAGAGTAGAGACAGAAATCCAACCTAAGGGCAAATCAGCAAGGAAAGAAAGACCAATTTGAAAAAGAGGAGAAAATGCAAAAGGCTGTGTACTCCAAAGTATTAATTAAGACCCAGGCTCCTCTTCTACTCTGAATTGCCAATGGCATACCACCAAAACAATCTTACAATGGAGATGGTCCTCATACTCTACTGATTTGCTGAGACAGCTAAATCCCCTTCTGTCAGCACCAGTGACTGGCTCAGTTTGCCAAGTACCTGTCCCTCTTCATTGAAGTGCCCTGCCCAACCCCCTCTTACCTATCTGCCCTTCTATAAAAGCTTGAGCTTTATCAACCCTAAGATGTCAATGATGGTGCCAACCTTTATTCTCCATCACGAGTAAAGCTTCCCTGCCTAGTTGCATTGCAAGAAATAGAAGCCATCACTTTTCCAAGTTCTCCAAATCATTCTCCAAAGAACATCCACACAGAAGCCAAAGGGCCCAGTCTCTCTGGGTTATTTAAAAGCTGTCACAAAAACAGTTCACCTATAGGGAATCTATGTGCCTCTGACTCTGCATGTACATTGAAATAGGCTGCCAATCCCAGTGAGTGACAATCCCAGCCAGAGAATAATTTAACAGCATATCCAGGAACAAGCCCCAAATGCCACAACCCCCATTGCAACTCCTTGGATTCATAAAAGTCATAAAAATCTCCCCAGAGTTACTTTGATCTAGTTTTTTGTCATCTTTATTGTTTTTACAATGCTCCTGCCATACCCCCCATGACTCTGGGGTTACAACCACTAAAGAAAAATCTCAGTACCAGTGCAAGTAGTACTGCTCCTACATTCCCCAACCCCCACCCCCACCCCCCACCAACCATGCGCTGCTCCTCCCAGATTCCTGGAAGTCATGAATCCTAGGTTACCCATGTGCAGCAGCATCCCATAATATCCCATCAGCTACCCCAGAGGTTACCTGTAGATAGCTGCTGCAGGTGCCCACAGCTTCCTGCGACTCTCCCTGAGGTCATACCCCAGGTATGGGAGCCTGCTTAGCTCAAAACAGGTCAGAAGTGGCAGGGTTTTAACACACCAGGAGAATCTCTCAAACTACCAAAGATAAAAGTTGGTGGATAAAACCCTGCCTTTCTTGCCCAGCAGTGGGACAATTAGGTACATTCTACAGTCTCTCAGGGGGCTCGCAGTGGACATGATCTCCAGTTACCCAGCAGTCCTCACTCATGAATGCACTCTTTCTTGACTTTCTTCCCTTCCTGGATTTAATTCCCCACTCCCTCACCACACTTCCTGGACTTGCCTTCCAAATAAACCAGAATCCACCTAAGTCCTTGTCTCAGGATCTGCTTAGGGGAACATCATGTCCCCCAAATTGTCCCAAGTAGGCTTAGCTGCCTTCCAATCTGGCCAGAAGCATCCAGCACTGCCTGCATGAGCTTTCCTTCACTCCTTACCACAGCTACAGGGATGGATCCGAGTTATTCACACAGGCCCAGGCCTTCTTGCTGATACACTAATCTCCCCCTTTGAATAAAGGAAACTGGAATTAATTGTGTAATCCCACTCTGAATTTGCTGATACCCTGTATTATATGACTATAGGCTTCCTCAAAGCCACCAGGGTTCATGCATTTAGAGAGCCCTGGAACCAGAGACTTCTATACTCTGATTCTCTGGGATTAGCCTCAGTCTGGGAAGCCAAGCATCAGGTAGGGCCACTCCAGATATGGAGGGGCCCAGTCAAAAAGGACTGGAGAAGTTCCCCAGGCACAGTTGCCTCCTGCTTGTACTAACTGGATGTGAGAAATTCACAGGCTGGTTTCCTGGGAAGCAGATACTAAAAAAGAGATCTGCATTCAAGAAGTCTACTGGAGACTATTCTCTGTATCAACACCTGTTGGAGAAGTGGGTGTAATGATGTAAGACTGAGCAGAAGGAGCTAAATGCGTTACAGTTGAAGCAAAGGCCTCATCTGGTTCCACAGGGAGATAGGGGTGGCTCTGCAGAGCTTTCTTGAATTGAATGAGGAGAATGACCTTTGTAACTCACATTGACCATTCATTGGATGTGAGCTGCCCCAGAGAGGATCATGCCTTTGAGTGAGGAGACTCAGTTTGGCCAAGGACAAGACCAGAAGAGTGGGTGCTGCAGGGATCTATAGGGCAACCACAGTATCTCCCATACCAGTGTTAGAAGTTTTCAGGGGGAGAAAGGATCATAAACTCCTCTACTACCTGCAACAGGTAAGGAATTCAAGCAATTGCCTCATGATTGCCCAACTCGGGAAAAGCTGGAGCCAAACCCTAAGGAAAGAACACAAGTCCCTTGACAGTCACCCCTGGGGCTGCTTCCCTGGAAGTGTCTCCCCTGGAAGGGCCAACCATGGCTCCTAAGCCACCTCTACATCCACCATCAACCCCCAACCAATCTACAGGCACGTAGGCTGCATGAGATGTCCCAGCCCCACAGTACTGGCCACTGGTCTCAAACATAGTCTTTCAGCTCTCATGAAATGGAAGGACTGGGGCCCGAGTTAAAGAAGCCTCTGGATAAATACCCCTGTTGCAGAAAGGAGTCTTTTTGGTATCACTCATCCACAGGCATTTGGGATCTGGCTTTGCAGGATCAGACACAGAGCATAGGCTGGGAAACGAAGGGCTGGTGCCATTCTGTACTGGGCTCCATAACTGGCAGCTAGCATTTTTGGTAAACCAAGCAATGATGAGCAAGTCAGGTGACTTCTCTGAGATTCATTCTATCCATCTGTAAAGGGAGGCTGAGAATCACACCTCTTAGTGCCATTGCTCTGAGGTGGACATGAGATACACATAGAAATTCACTCCAAGACCTATAAAGAGCTACACAACTGTCAAAGCTTAGAACACAGCTTCTATGTTGTTACTTCTCAGTTATATCCAGATAGTAACATTTGAGTAATTAAAAAACAAAACCATGTGGGAAATCACGAGAGAAAAGAAGAAACTTTCATCACTCTTTATGGGAGGATAAAATAGTTCAAAATAAACTTGCCAGTATCTGGTCCAGTTGAAGATTTTCTCTCTCTGAAAAAAGATAATCTCCCAAACGTGCACAAGGAATGCATATAGGATGATACATACAAGTGTGTTTGTAATAATAAAGAATTGGTGGGAAACAGTCTAAATATGCATCAGGAAAGAAACCAAGGAAGTTAAGTCGATAGATCCAAACAATGTTGGGGAGGTAAAATCCATGGGGATGGACTGGATTCAAGAGTCAGAGACTGAAGTATCAGGGTCAATTCCTGTGTTTTGAACTTGCTCAACAATGCCATTCCCTGAGATGGGAAGCAAAGGAGGAGGACCAGGCCTCCGGGTGTTGATTGTACATTCTGCCTTGGAGAACTTCCGATACCTACACCTGTCAGGTAGGCAACTGGACAGATGCATCTAGAACCTAGAGGAGAAGCCTTGGATGGAGGCATAAATAGGAATGGGGAAGAAGAGGATCATCTGCAAACAGTAAGTATAAATGAAGCTGCCGCCAAGGGAGAGTGCAGAGTAAAGGAAGAAAGTCGAAGACGTGTCTTTGAGGAACTGCAACTATATATTTAACAGATTTATTGAGGTATAGCAACACACAATAAATTGCACTTATCAAAAGTGTACAATTTGATAAGTTTTGACATATATACACCCATGAATCCTTTATTACATTCAAGATAAGGAACATATGCATCCCCAGAGTTACCCTCTGTTCCTTTGCAGTCCTTCCCTCCCTCCTCTCCCTTTCTCTGTCCCCAGGCAACTCCTGATCTGTGTTCTGTCCCTATAGATTAGTTTGTATTTTCTACAATAGTGTATAAATGGAATAATCAGATGTAGCCTTTTCTTTGTCTCACAGTTTTCATTCAGCCTAATGATTTGGAGGTTCATCTATGCTGTTCATGTATCAATAGTTCATTACTTTTTTGTGGCTGAATATTATTCATTATATGGATATATCACTATTTGTTTATTCATTCAAGCTGTTTCTACTTTGGGGCTACTACAAAAGCACCTATGAATATTGTGAAGTCTTCATAGGACATATGCTTTAACTTCTCCTGCGTAAATACCTAGAAGCGGAATGTCTAGATCACATGGTAGGTATATGTTTAACTTTTAAAGGAACTACCAGACTGCTCTTCAAAAGGTGAGAACCATTTGACATTCCTTTCAGCAATGTACAAGAGTTCCAGTTGCTCTACATCCTCACTAATAGTTGGTACAGTCAGCCTTTTCATTTTAGCCATTCTAATGAGTATATAGTGATATTTTGTTGTAATTTTAATTTGCACTTCCCTAGTAACCAAAGATGAAACTACAACTTTTACAACTGGAAGAAGACTGAACCTATACAGGAGATCCAAAGGAGTAGACAAGGATGCAGGAGGAAAACCAGAAAAATGTGGCATCCCAGAAGTCAACAGGAGAAATGACTCAAAGACAGTAGTCCATAGGGTCAAATGATGCTAATTTGAGGACGGAAAATTCTCTTTTGGATTTAGTGACATGAGGATTACTGGTGCCTTTATCAAGAGATGTTCCAGTAGCAATTGGATCCAGCTTCCAGCCTCTTCCCACATTTTCAGAATGAGTAACATTGCATTGCCTGCTGGGCAGCACCCTCCCCTCAGGAGTCTGAGTCACAGCACCACAGGGCCCTTCCTCTGAGCTCCTGAGGTTAAAGCACCAGCTGGTACCTCTTTGCAGTGGTTTCCAGTTTCTAGGGGGCGTCATGGGTTTGATTCCCTGGGAAGCCAACTCTGAGATCCAGATTAGCGTGCAAAGGTTTATTAGGGAGTCGTCTCAGGACAATTACTCCTGGAAGGGAAGGGAAAGAAGCAAGATTGGGCTCGGGAGAAGTTGGGCTGCGGTGCAGTCTCAACAAGGTTCAGCCAACCCCCACAAGGAGCTCTGAAGCTGGATAGCCCTTCAGTACTGCCCCCAGTTGGGGCTAAGAGGCCAGGCCTTCATAACCTACATGGACCCATCATTAGATAGGGCCTGCCCCAGAGGGGGCTGCAAGGTGACTCTTCCCAGCTACGGTATTCTCTGAAGAAGGCTGACAGCCAGCAGCACCCCAAGAAGTTTATTGCCTTTGGTCTTAAAGTAGGATCTGGGTGGCACACTGCAGTCTCCACTATATGGGGTTTCTCCTCCAAGCTCTTGGGTTCTAATAACCCAATCTCTTCCCTTGGTTCTGCTCCTAGGAATGAAAGCCACTTCCAGAAGTTACTATCTCCAAGTTATTCCAGAGTCTCTTCTGTGCTTTTTCCATTTTCGAACACCTGTTTAAGCAATTCCTTATACTAAATTCTCTAGTGCTATTCCTGTTTTCCTGACTAATACACTCCTCCACCGAGATGATTCCAAAACTGTTAAGGAACATAAAACAGAAGTGAGAAACTCACACTTCTGACTGATTCTGTGGCCTACTAACCAGTCCATACATAATCTAGAAAGATCAATTTGGAAAATATCAAGATATGTTTTTCTTGCAGCTCACACATACTCCCAGAATCATCTGAAAAGACCAACATTTTGGTACAGAAATCTGGAACATGTGTTCTGTGCCCTCTGTGTGTATGCCCTGCAGGTAGGAATGTGCCTGAACTCTGAGCTCCTTCGAGTTCCAGTGTAATCCATTCACTGCATTTCTGACATATTAATGCACTAAATGGCTCCCTTGTGATCTGAAATCATTAATACAGTCATAGCCACAGTGCCTGACTTCATGTAGAAGTGATTCAGGTTCAGAGATAATTGGGTTGAAAAGTGATATAACTGGGTATTAAGGGGGCAAGAATGATTCAATGATTTCTTCTTTCTATTTTTCAGATTGCACCAAATCTGATTTTCAGTAAAACTGAAATGCTAACAACCAAGGTCAGCACATCCTAAACACACAGATCTTGCCAATTAATCAAGTGTTCATCACAACTCCATTTAGCCAAACTGGCTTCAGGAGACATGTCTGAGCTTTCATTGCCAGCATTAAGAAGTAATCAGAATACAGACCCACTTCTGTTATTCAGAGCAGGTTTTATTAACACAGAAAGACCACAGTGCACCTTATTAATCTCGCAGGGGGAGTTTAGACCCTGGTAAGCACCACTTCTGCCGTACAACATGAACATGATTACAAAGAGAAAGCAAAACACATCATTATTACCAAAATTCCTCACTGATGATAATTCTTACCCCCAAAAAATGCATTAAAGGCTTCAAATATACAAATCTAAAAATATGTTACATTTAAGATTAAAACTCAGTTTACTTTTGTAATATGCCTTAAAATATACTGAATGTCTGTCTCTCTGATTCTCTAATTATGTGAAGAAATTCCCTTTATTATTTTTCTCTCAAACTATTCTCTGTCCTTGAGCAGAACTGGGGGCTGAACAGATGCCTGAAGTGGTGACTACAATGTCTCCTCTGCGACCCTCTTGTGCTGGCTCCGGAAGTGGCCCTCGCTGCTGGGGGACACTTCCTTCTGTAGGTTCACCGTGCCGGTCTTGCCACCTGTTTCGATCCAGGGATGCTGAAGAACCTGGTGGGCTGTATAGCGCTTTTTGGGGTCCACCACCAGCAACCGGCTCACCAGATCTTTGGCAGCTATTGAATTAAAAGAAGAAGAGGAAAATGTGATGAATGCGGGTGGTTCTGAATTTTTCTTCTTCATACATGAAATAGAACACAAACACCCATGTTGGTGTCGTGGGTTGGCTACAAGGCTCTTTCATGTTTTACAGTAGCACAGTCCAATAAAACCCGGGAGCATTCTGTATCTGCACTACCCCCTGTGGCTACTGAGCATTTGAAACCTGGCTAGTGAGACTGAGGAACTAAACTTCTATTTACTTTGAATTAATTTACATTTAAATTTAAATAGCTATGTGTGGCCAGGAGCTGCCACGTTGACTAGCACAGCTGTAGAGGATGTCTGTTCATTTCTCTAGAATCATGAAGCCAGGCCCACCCCTAACATCCATGGCACCCAGGGCAAGAGAACAAATGGAGGCCACATATCATATGCCTATACATGTTAAGGTTTTAAATGGAAACTAAGAAGTTGTTAAATAAAATATGTTCAATCTTCCTGAGTCAATAAATACACCCTCATATTGACAATATTGAAAAACATGTATAAAGCAATCTAAGGAGTAAATAGTGCAAATTCAAAATTAATTACATTGTCTGCCCAAAACCATGACTGATTTTAGAGAGCTGTGGTGACAGTTGGTTTCTCCCTAGCTTGCTGGCTCTCCCAGCCTTGCTCATTGAGCCTGCTCGTCAATCACTCAAGAACTGTACAAGAAAAACAATCCACTTTTTTTTCACCCTTATTGAGGGATGCCTCTTGCTCAAGATCAGCTGCTTACTCACCAATCACTTCCTCCCCTACCCCCATGTCCAGCCACTTCTTAAGTATGGAAGCCACAGAGTTCTCCTACCCCACCCAATTCAAGCTCAGCAAATTCTGCCCAAAAAGTACCCCAGCCCCACCCTGACCAGCATCCCTCCTTCAGGGTCTCAAAGGACCAAGAGGCTGGAAGGCTAATTTGAGAATTCTCAGATTCTCATGTACAAGTATGGACAACTGCATACCCTAGCCAACATGTCCAAGCTCTCTCTCCACCCTCCAAACAGCTGCTCCTTGGCTACCCTTTGGCAGAGTGGGAAGAGGCTGGAAAGAGGTCTCACAAACCTTGGAAATGGGCTTGGGCCATTTGGACAGGGAATTCAGAGGTCCCAATGAAGTGGCCTAGAAGAGGGGACTGGACTCAAGGGGGCACATTGCCTTGGCCCCATACTCTCCATACTCTGTGGGAAGAAGTAGTATGACTAGAGCAGAACCCTCTAAGGCCTGGGGCCCAGGAAAGGCCACTATGTGCAAATCTAAAGACAGTGCTGCATAAAATTTTCTTTTTCTTTCTTTCTTTCTTTCTTTCTTTCTTTCTTTCTTTCTTTCTTTCTTTCTTTCTTTCTTTTTTTTACCTAACGTCTCTCCCTGTCACCCAGGCTGGAGTACAGTGGCATCATCATAGCTCATTACAACCTCAAACTCCTCAGCTGAAGGGATCCTCCTGCCTCAGCCTCCTGAGTAGCTGAGGTAATAGGAATGTGATACCATGCCTGGCTAATTTCTTTATTTTTTGTAGAGATGGGGTCTCCTTGCTATGTTGCCCAGGCTGATCTTGAACTCCTGGCCTCAAGTGATCCTCTCACCTTGGCCTCCCAAAGTGTTGGGATTACAGTCATGAGCCACCACACCCAGCTTAGAATTTTCTAAAATGACTTTTAGTCCTTTAGTTCCTCAGTGGCCACTCCTTCGATCAGCTCAAGACCCTGACTCTACGTGTGGTAAGCCACCCACTTATTACCTTATTTAAGATGGGGAAAAAAATTTTCCTTCCCTCATCCCCCAATCCCAGGGAGGAGACAGAAGCTGGGAATGGAGGCAGTTCAATAGCTACTCTTAAATGGCATGTTTAGGGGAAGTTGAAAAAAAAAAAAGTTATCACTCCTATTCTACTTTTTAAGCTAAGGACTCAAAGACCCCAAAACCCCCAATTAACTAGTTCTCAGTTTTCCAAGGGCAGTGAGTAGTACAAACAAATCAGTAGAGACAAGGGGAGAGATTTAATTTGGAATCGAATGGAATCAAATGGATTTGAGGACCACAAGGGAGGAGAATCATGCATGCTTCTAGGTCACTAAAAAGTAACTGAGACCTTCACCTCAACCCTGCAGAGCCCATGTGCTCCAAGTATGCCCCACAGGACCTCTCATTGTGCGTGTGTAAAGTAAGCGTTTTCAGTCTGTTCCATTCAGACACACTTCTGTATATAAGAAGGCCTTTCTCTTTCCAAATAAGAGTTATAATGTTTCTGATATTTTTCAGTTTTGGGCTTCTTTAATTGCCTTAAAGAAAAGCACTTGGTGACTACAAACTGGTGGTTAGATTTTTTTTTTTATTAAATCTCAAAGTAAGTCATGTTTTTGGAGTGCTGCGCAAACCCACATAAAGCTACTGAGGAAGTAAAAGATGAGGTATGACATGTTGACAGCCTAATTCCATGCCAGGCACTGTTGGGGTGGGGACCTGTGTATCCTATTATACAGCCAACCTGAAAAATCTGCCCCCTCCTCTCCTGCATGGGGAATCTCAAATCTCACCATCGGAGATCTTGTCCCAGTACGGGGGGAGGAACTCGAAGTGGCCCAGCTGGATGATGTTAAAGAGCTCGTCCTGGTCCCTCTCTGGGCTACGGAAGGGGGGGAAGCCGCACAGTAGGATGTAGAGGATGACGCCCGCAGCCCACATGTCCACCTCCAGTCCGTAACCTGCACAAACAGAGGCAGAGATACACGTGAGCCTGCAACCAGGCGGGGTCAAATGTGATGAAATAAATGATGGAGCACTGTGGTTCTAAATAGCTCGAAGTCACAGAGGACCTCAGCTCTCAGTAACCGAGAGCCGCTTCCAAACATGTGAGTGGCCTTTACGGGCAACCACAGCTTGCCCTGCAGCCAACTCCTAAAAACAAGGGCTCTACACCAATGTTACTCAAAGTTTGGTCCGTGGACCACTGCCACTTTGCGATCTTTTTTTACTGGTCTGTGATAAAAAATAAGCACAGAAATTGAAAGCAAGCATTTGGAAACTCTTACAGCAATTTGTCGTGACTGTGACACTCAAATGCACGATCAGTGGACACATCTCGTTGAACAGGGCACAGACCAGTTCAGACACTGTCAAACACATGTGGTGAGTAGCATGTGGGACGAGGTACGTTCTAGTCACATGCAGCAGGACCATGTACAGGTCCACGTTGCATAGGAAATTTTAAAACCTGGCACTTCACCAGAGATAGTTAAGAAGCCCTGGTCTACACCAGCAGTTTCTGTTTCCTATCTATTCATTGCCTTCACTCTTATTTAAAAAATATCAATTACCAGCTTTTTAAATGATTATTACAAAATTGATGTTTATTTGCTGTATACTCTCTGCGTACACACATGTATGCGTATACACACACACACACATGGAGACAAGTATACTTTTTTAAACAAAGTTAGGATCACATTGTGTGTATTTTATACCCTATTTAATGTAAAAAAATAATTCCTCACAGACATGATTCCTAATAGCTGTTAGTATTCTCTTTACATATTGAACCTCTGTGTTATAATTTAAGTTTCTAATTTTTTAACAACTGTGAGGAATTTTCTGATGAACATCCGTATATATTAAATATTTGTGCACATTGCTGATTATATTCTTAAAATAACTTTCTAGAAATGAAATGTACAAAGTAATATATGGTGAAAGTTTTTGATACATATTACCCAACCATCCTCTCAAAAGTTCTAACAGCAATATATACACTTTCAAACACTTTCTAACATTTGACGTTTAGGAAAGGAAAACACTTGGCAGCTTTAATTTGGAAGTTAGATATTCATTATTAAGCCCCCAAGTAAGTTTGTCAAAACATAAATCAGCAGGAAAATATTAAAAGAATAAGTCAGTAATGACCACTTTTAGCCAATGTTAATGGCTTTTTCTTGGTTCTCAACCATCTTTCACTCTTGGGAGGGACTGATTTTTGCTGGGCCTCCCCGTCCTCTTGAAATTGTCCCCTTGGCCTCTGTGACACTGCACTTTCCAGATCCTCCCTCTGGGCTGCCCCGTCCTCTGCAGATCCTGCCCCTTCCTTCTTTCATCCCCAAACTCTTTCCCTCTTTTAAGAATCTGTCCTCAGCTGCCCTTCCTGGCACCACGAAGGAGCTCATTACCTCGCCAGGTCAGCCACCAGCTCTGTTGTGCAGTCTCAAAATTACATGCTCAGCCCAGGGCTTCACCTCCTTGCCAACTGGACAACTGTGTGTATCTATCCTGATATATCTACGAAGTTCAAAAATTAACTCTCCCCATCTTCCACCTCCCCAAAGAGCTTTCCTTTCCAACATCCTATTTTAGTTCGTGCTATCACCAATGTGTGCTTTCCCCAAGAGTTCATGCTACCTGTTTGCTTTCCTTCTTCTCTTATACAGCTCCTCAGTGCTTCCATTTAAATGTGTACATCCCTCTGAATTATGCTGGCCACACCAAGTCTGAACACCTCTGCCCAGCCTTCTCATTTGTGGGGAATGTAGGTTCAATCTACCCAACCAACTTGTGTTTCTCTCCCGTTCACTGAGGCTAGTCTTCTCAATGTTTCTACCACCCAATCTCATGCATGATCTCATATGTTTTCATCTCCTCATCTTAGTTTTCTTGATGCTTCTGCTGCTGGGAAACTATCCCTCCCTTCCACCCAACTGCCAATCCTACAACCCAAATCTTTCCGATCTTACCTAGGGTGGGTAAACGAATTTCTCCTGGAGTGTCACAGTAGTCAAATATTCATATATATTGTGCCATAAAATAATTATTTCCTTTCTATATATTTTACAGAATATATTACTAAAACAGCTCATTGTATCCTCACACAATATATAAATAAGTAATAAATATTCATGAATTTTGAAATGGGATCCCCTTTAAATGCAAGGTTGGTGAAGGAATTTTTAAACCAATTACCATAAGGACTGCTTCAATCTTCTCCCATCAGAGGTTGCCTTGGGTGAGTGGCACCAAGGGCCTTGCTTGCTTGAGTTCCTCACCCAATTCTCTACCGTCTTTCATCTCACTGTCCTGCCCACATACACACACAGACACACACAAAGACACACACACACACATGCGCCATCTGTCTTCCCTAACAAGGGCAGCCCTGCTGAGGAAACAGCTCTCATGCTTCGGTCAAGGAAGCCTGCTTCAAATATTTTCATTAAAGCCCAAGCCCAAGCCTTAGTGCCAACTCTCTGAAATTTCTCACTGTTCCATGTTGAAAAGTATTAAATATTAAAAATAAAACATTTGATAGTAAGTGAGCTAGAACCCCACAGAGCAATGTGTAACACTTACCCTTCTCAGAAAGAATCTCAGGGGCTACGTAAGTCGGAGTACCACATACGGTAAATATAGGTCTCACCACATGCTTTGCAAGTCCAAAATCAGCCAATTTCAAAGTGGTAGATTTGTCCTCATTTCGCTGAACCTGCAAGAGACCAAAATCCCCCAAGCCACCAAAACTATAATGAGAACAAAGAAGGAATACTAATGAGACAACAAGCATGCAAGATCAAGATAAGCAAACAATAAACCTATATGAGTTTATGGTTTAGCCCAATGCTGACAAATCCAACTTTACTTCAGTGACAAGTGCTCACATTTGCAACTAACTAATCAATGAGCTAGATTTACTGTGTCTAATACCATATTGTCACAAGTGGCTATTTAAATGTATAGGTTAAAATTAAACTAAAAATTCAGTTTCTCAGCTGCACTAGGCACATTTCAAGTGCTCAATGGCCGCCCGTGGCTTATGGATACCATATTTGACAACACAGACAGAGAACATTTTCATCACTGCAGAACATTCATTGGACAACACTGAGTTAGAACAGGGATAAATGATAGTTTGAGCATAGACTAGCTTTAATGAGAACTAGAAAATGCCTGTGAGTAGTGTAAAAGCTGAGCAGACTGAAAAAAGAAAAAAAACCTGGAAATTAAAATGAAGACATAGACTTATTAAGCAGGAGAGGGATGTTAAATGCAGGCCCTAATTGGCAGGGATGGGAGATTAAGAATTAAACAGGCCAGGAGTCTTTGAATAACTTCAACTCCAAGACTGCATCTGAATGGTCTTGGACAAGTTTCTTTACTCATCTGAGCCTCTGTTTTCTCATTTTTTAAACAACAGGAGTGTGTGAGGGAGTGATAATTTCTAGCAAATAGGCTTATGTCAGGAGTTTCAGTCAATGTTTGTAATGTACCTAGCAAAGTGTTAGCCCTTGGGGTACCAACAGTCCCAGTTTGCCTTGGACTTCCACCAGGTTTTAGAGAAGGGTAGAATTAGTCACTTTTTCAAATAGAGAAAAGATGCAGCTACTCTCACTCTGAATGAGTACAGAGACTCTACTCTTCCCTCCTTGTCCCCATCAAAACTTATCCCATCAATATACACAAATCAGAGGCATTCATATATGCCAAAATAGTCAAGCCGATACTCAAATCAAAAAGGCAATACCTTTCACCATAGCCTCCAAAAAAATTAAATATCTAGGATTATATTTAACAAAAGATATGAAAGACTTATACAAGGAGAATTACGAAACACTAAAAAAAGAAATTGTAGAAGATGTAAAAAGATGGAAAAATCTGCCTTGTTCATGGATTGGTAGAATCAATATTGTTAAAATGTCTATATTACCTAAAGTGATCTACAGAATAAATGCAATCCCTGTCAAAGTACCACCTTCATTCTTTACAGAACTAGAAAAAATAATTCTTCACTTTATATGGAACCAGAAAAGACCTCGTATAGCCAAAGCAATCTTAAGCAAAAAGAACAAACTGGGAGGCATCAGTCTTCCTGACTTCAAGTTGTACTATAAAGCAATAATAATCAAATCA
>CAUYRT010004381.1:0-34497 GCA_963574885.1 Lepilemur ruficaudatus
GTATGCTGTGCACTAAAGCAAAGTATCCCTACTGCGTACCCAGGAAGAAATTACCAACTCCAACAAACGCATGACTTTGTTGACGTAAAAGGGTTTCACTCCATGACTACGGCGGGTTGTCACTGACAAGCTGAGGTGAACCCTGGGAGTGAAAAGCACACAGCAACCCAGATAGCATAGGACCACTCAGTGGGATGTACACATACACAGCAGAAATGTTACACATGCTGAGTATGGAAGACTGCAGACAGATGGACTCCCAGAGACGGCCAGAGAAAGAAATACAGCACTTAGGGGAGACTGGAAATAAGACAGGAGGCTGAGGAAACAAGGAAGACCGAGAGACAGAGGGTGAGAGAGACTAGAGTTAGAACGAGAGACAGAGAGAGAGAGAAAGAGAGAGAGAGAGAGAGAGAGAGAGAGAGAGAGAGAGAGGCTGAATCAGGCACCACCCCCAACTGTTTATCCAGAGAGGCTCTTGAAGCTCAATGGCAAACATGCTGCCTCTCACAAGCCAGGCGCTGTGGCTGGCCACCAGAGAATTCCCGCTGGGAATGGAATCTGGAACACTCTATGGTCAACCATCCCCAGATCAGAGGAACCAGAGGGGCCTTGGACACCAGCACCTCAGAGCTTCCATCTTGAGACTGCCTGAGGACCGTGCAGCCTAGGAGACAGGCCGGGGAAAGCCTGGCTCTCTCATGCTTTGCAGGCAGAGTACGGGTCCATCTCCAGGCCACCCTACCACCCCAGAGCCAGAGAAGACCAGCAACCTGGCTGCCTGGGAGCCTTCTCTTCCCAGCTTCTGAGGACCAGCTCTGTTGCTGAACAGGGCTGGAGAGCTGTAATTATCGAGACGGGATAAGAGCTATTTTGGGAAGTAGCCGCCCTGCTGCCAAGGCTTTTGACTTCCTAAACTAAAACAAGATGCACAGAAAAAGAGGGTGAGGGTGGAAGAGAAAAGGGAGGAGGCTTCTCAGCCAAAAACATCAAGTCTTGAACTAAGAGAAATAGTAATCCATTCGCAAAGGTACAGATTTGTATCTATGGATGAGCAAGAGACTAGCTGTAAAGACACCTCCCCCTGGCTTTGAGAAGGAGGGCAAAACCTGACCCTCTGCTCACCTCCCGCTGACTCCCTCCTTCCTAAGACCCTTCAAGAGCATTACTGAGTCTGTTCCATCTATTTTGACATTTGAGCACAAACTATTTCATATTGTTGTTTAAATGTTTCCTGTCCGTGTCTTATCTCTCCAACCAGATGGTTTCTCAAGGACAAAGAATGTGTGCTGTAAAGCTTCAATGCTGCCCCAGTAGTGCCTAGCAGAGTGCTATGGGCATCTGAATAAAAATTGTGTATGAAAGAGGGGGAGGGAGGGAGGAACAAAGGGAGGAAGGATTTACTGTCTTAAATAATCTCTAAAAGTAGCTGTTCCCACCCACAGCTGAGTTCAGGGCACGGGACTGGATAACAACCCATGGCAGAGGGGGTAGAAGCAGCATTTCTAGATACCTCCCCTTCAGCTGTTCTGTTATCTGAGCTCAGGCTGCCCCCCTGCTCATTTGTTTCCATCTGAAGTGAACTGTCCATCCTGGGCTAGCCCGTGGATGGGACCCATTAGAAGTCATTTGCTAGGTTTTGGGTAAGACAGAAATATGGCAAGAGAAAGAACGGAAGTAGCTTTGACCATCTTACCAAACATGGGCCAAGAAAAGCCAAAGTACTTATGGGAACAATGCACTATGAAATAAGGACACTATTTGCCAAATTCAGGACACAAGACGGCCAAGAGCAGAGTCTACTTTGAGTTTTTCCAAGTTAAGGACCCAAATAGTGTGTAACCCCCAAAAAGCAACCCTTTTCTGGAATGCCCCAGGCTGCAGAGGGGAGAGCCAGGTGGGGACTGATTCAATCCATGGCTGCCCCGTCTTTCCACAGAGCACTTGGCAGGATTCATCATCTGCCAAAAGGTTTCTATTCTTTCTCTCTAAGGCTGCAACTAGCTCGTACAGCACTTTTGTGCCAATCCCCCTCTGGGGAGATGGAGCCCCACAGGTTCATAGCTTGGCAAGTGCAGCATAGCCTAGATTTCAGCCACTACTTGCCCCCTCTGCCAGGTGCCCTTGTGCAGTGAACAACCTGCCCAACTGTAGGGAGCAGCTCTGTCTCTCTCCACACCCCCTTTCATCAGAGGCCAGAAGAGGCACTTGGATGGGGTTGGGGAGGGGGCACAGGAAGACCGGAAATACCCGCCCAGGGGCATTCTTACCTCCTCATCTGTCATAACAGAGAAATAGAAGCCAGGCATTCCTCGGAGGACAGCAAATGAATTCAGACAGTACCAACAGGAGGGGAAAAAGAGAATTTTACTAAAGATGCCCTGTGGACTTGGGCATAACCTGGCCCAAATCCCTTCCTAGTGCAAGTGGCCCAAATAATAATAGCTAGTATATACTGAGTGCTCACTCACCATGCTAAGTGCTGTACACGTAATATCTTGTAATAGTCCTCACAATAATCCTTAAAGGAAGCCATTATTCCCATTAACAGATGGGGAAACTGAGGCTTGGAGAGGGAAAATAACTCATCAAACCCAAGGTCACAGTCAGAAAATAGTGGACCCAATGCTCAAACCCAGTAAGATAACTCCGAAGTCCATACTTTACTACACCCCCACTTTAAGGAGCTTTGCTGCCCTTCTCTGCTCTTTGCTGTCCATCGCTTGGCAGGCTCATGCTGATTGGGACTGGACTGCATTCCCAGGGCTCTCTCCTTCCCAGGAACTGCTTTAGGCAGAGCCCTGGCCTCTGTCATGCTCATAGGGCTGGGGCCTGTTTTGGGCCACAATACTCACAGCAAGAAGTCCCTGCTGCCAAGAATTACTCTATAATGGCTAGTCCCCACCCTCCCTTGCCACCAGAGAAGCCAAGAGTACAAAGAGTGGAGGGTCATGAGGCCCTGGGGACACTTCTATTAAGGATCGTAGAGCTACAAGATCCACCGACAGCCTCAAGGGGAAGGCCCAGACATCTCTGGAGATCCTGCTTGGGCAGTAGCCAATTAAGTACCTCCCAGGTTGTAGGGTGGGGGCTGGAGGAGGGTTCTGAGGAACCGGAGAGACACATGAGAAGAGTCCCCAACCTGAATTAATGTGGACTCAGCTCTGACTGAGCAAGACTGTGAAGCAGGTAGTTTGCTTTGGTGGCTCTTTTTTTTTAATCATATGATAGGTAAGACCAACTAAGTTGAAAGGCCATCGGGCTTTAATTGTTCTTCATTCCAGAAGTGATTTCCCATTAAAAAGAGACTCTTAAAAATGAAAAAAGTTCCAAGCCCCAAAGGAATGATTCTAATGGTGGAATTTAAGGCAAGATGAGAAGTTCCTCTGTTCCTTCAGGTCCAACCCCCAGCATGTATCTCCTAAAGGACCTAGCTCTACAGATATAGATGCCACCCTCTCACCTGTCTTCCCACCCCCCAAACCTCCACTATGGGCCCACAGGAGAGAAAAGCACAGACCTTTTAGCCACCAGATGACACGATTGTTCAATTCCTCAGAGACATCTGAAAGTAACAGAGAGATGGTTGCTTTACTTCTCTCTGTGGGATGCACACCCCCACCCCCCACTACTTGCATCTCCCTTTCTAGCTCAACATTTCTCCACCCAGAGGTACTCTCAGGCCTCGATCTTCTCCAAGAAGTCCTGTAGCCTATGACTAAACGTCACATTCCCACTCTCCCTCTCCCTTTTTTACACCCATTCTCTATCCCTGTGGATGCCTTTCCCCTCCTGGAAGTTCAAGTCCCAGCTCATCTATACCTACCTTCTCCACTTTGTTGCCAGAATATTTACCTGAGGTCCTTATTCTCTTTAACAGCCCTTACCAGCCCCCACCCCAGCTCAGTTCTTCATCTCCACTCTCAGGAAGCAGCTTCCAACCCTGTAAACCACTCTCTACTACCTTCCATTGAAAAGTTAAGCAGTGTTGCCTGGAAGAGTCAATGCCTGACACTGGGCCGAAGCATTGTCATTGATGTCATTAGCTTGGCACTCAGAGAAGCTGGCAGGGAAGGAATGGAGTAATGGGCTCAAGGATAGGACTAGCTTTGGCACTGGCACTGGCAGTCCTGAGGCCCAGAATGAAGAGGGGGCCTTTCCTGCCCAACCCAACACCCCATCTCACTAAATCAGGGCTGCACCTGGGCAGTCTGCTTCTTCACATACCCAGGAAGAAAGCACTAAACCTTTGAATGGGTTGTTTGCAGGTGTGCTTGGCAGCCTGTGGCACTTCCCTCAGTGGTGCCTGACTTGGAGAATCCTTTGGTGGTGGTGGTGATGGTGGTGGTGGGCTTGCCTTCTCTCTCTGGAACATCACATCCTCACAGAAAGGGCTTGAGTCCATTTTAAAATGGGACAATAAAGGGTCTAGGGAAGAAGGGGACTTAGGTTCAAAATCAGGTGTTGTTGGCCGGCTTTGTGGTGTTTCAACTTCAGGATTCAGTAAGTCCCACCATGAGGAGTCAGGCTCATACCTAGGTAAGGACCTAGGTGGCAAGGGCCGAGGAGTTAGTTCCAGTTCTGCATGGACGGAGGACTTTCGTGAGGGTCTTGAGGACATGTAGGTACTTTCTCTGGGTCTTTGGGTTTGCTGTTTATAGATGGGCTCTGGAGTGACAAACATGGAAGATCTGTGGGGGCTCCCAGACACTGATTGACCTGTCATACGGGGAGTTGACTGTACTGACTGTTCCCGTGGGGAGATGGTGACCCTGCGGCCAACCTCACTGTCTCCTCGGATCGGGGACCTCAAGTTGGACTCCACCTCTGGTGACATGAAGACTTTTGCAGAGGGCTTGGTTTCGGGGTAGGCGTAATGCTTTCGGAGAGACTCATGGTCTGGCCGCACTCGCTGTCCACTATCCAAATCCCTAAGGACAGAGAGTTTGAGGGATGATTCCAAGTTCGTATTCTTATACAAGGCCTTGGGGTCTGGAAGAACTGAGCGGTGAGGACCTGTTTCTGGCTCTTCTCCAGGTGTTCTTCTCTGGACTGTCCGATGTTGTTCATAGACACGGCTGCTGCCATACTCTGGGCTAGAGGGACTCCTTGAAGATCTGATCTCACTAGTAGTCAAAATCCTTCGGATGGGCTCAGTTTGTACTGCTTCATCCTTTGGGTAAGCTGAAATCCTACGGGGAACTCTGACCCCTTGGGGGTTCTGGACCTTGGAAGGCGGGTCATCTGGTAAGATTTTTGATTCTAAGTTATCCTTGTGGCCTAGAAAATGCAACCAACGAAGGGATTTGGTATCTGGGGTTGATGAGGCCTGATGGCCGACCTCACGTGATGGCTTGGTCTCACCACCTCTTCGTGCTGCTTCCCCTCTGACTGGACTAACATTCTGATGTGTGCTTACAGAATGGGAGGTTGGTATCTGCTGGCTCTTTCGATGGGGAGAGGAATGGCGGGATCCTTCCGTTCTTGAATGCGACTCGGTTCCCCGAGGGATCGGTGTTGCAGAGACACTGGGCCCTGACTTGGGGGAGAGAGATCGAGGATAGTCTGATGCTGAATAGGGAGTGGTGAGATTTGCAGCTTCTAATCTTCGCTGGGGAGAAGGGCTCAGGGACACTGTAGCATTTCGCTGGCTTGAGGTAAGAACGTACCCATGTCCCCGATGAGAAGTTATGCCCATAGAAACCTCAGCCCCTCTCTGTGCTGAAACCCCTCCCCTGGACCCAGTTTTACTTGTCTTGACCATCTGATAGACTGAGCCCTTCTGTGTAGACCCCATATTTTATCAGCTGGCTTGTATTCAGGATCCTAATGAAGCCTGAATATTTATCCTCAGTTTTAAAAGCTTTTGTTCTTGGGCTCCCACAAAAGTGGCTGTTGTTCTAAAAGTGTCTCAAATGGCTGTTGTTCTAAGAGTGTCTCAAATAGATCCCTTAGCTACCTCTCTGTCTGGTGATGTCACAAAGGAAGGAGCTGTACATCTTGCTGTACAGCCACAGTTCTTCAGAAAATCCGAGGCAGTATCGAAAGGAAACTAGATTTGTCTTCAGAGTTGACATCACCAAGCTCTGGGCCAAGATCTTAACAAAACTGGGATTTCCTTGTATGTAGGGAAAGCTCCAGACCCTCCTCTCCCCAGACTCTAAAAATTCTCAGAGACTCATCCAGAGAAGGAATAAGCCAGAAGATCTTGTGACGGCAAGGCTACTGAAACCAATCACGTTGTGTTAGCCACAGTTTTAATAAGGTACAAAATTGTCCCAATTTTATTTGAAACTGCATTGTACAAAAGCCAAAAAAACAGAGCTTCAGCCTTTTCCAGGTTTCATGGATGGTTTAGTTAACCCTGGGGTAAAAATCCAGGTTGCTCAAATCATAAACTCTCATGTTCTCAGTCCAGGAGAGTATAGTATTTTAGAAGGGATTTGGAGTTAGTCATTGGTTTCAGTCATAAACAACTTCTTATGCACCTTGGACAAGTTACCTGACTTGTACCATTGCTTGGTAATGGGTGTCACACAATAAATCTTTGTGTCCTTTCTCATGATCCTTTCCTGTCAGCTATCCAACCAGCTGCACTCTGGTTCTCTCTTGATTTGAAGAGTGACTTTCCAATTTGGATGACCATTTTGGATGAGAGGCTCTGTCATCTTTATCTCCTTTTCACATGCCCTCTCTTACTTTGTCTCTCTCTTTCTGACGTAGACCCTCCCATATCCAAACACATTATTGACTATGAGGGGTCGAGGTTATAGGATGGGCAGCTTCATTTTTCTATACTCTACATTGACCATGGTTTTGTATTAAACAGTTTTGCTTCAAATAAGCTATAATAAATTGATTAGGTTTATGGCTGTTTAATTTTAATGACATTTTAGTCCTCCCTCCCATTAATTTGAGTTTATTTATTTATATTGAGACAGGATCTTACTACATTGCCCAGGTGGCTGTGAACTCCTGGGTTCAAGTGATCCTCCTGACTCAGTCTCCCAAATAGTTGGGACTACAGGTGTGTGCCACTGTGCCAGCTGATTTGAGTTTTAAGTATTTCTAAACCCTTTCTATTCCCCCAAGGGAAAACAGCTTTACAAAGAATTATAAAAAGTTAAAATCACCTGACAGGACCACTTTACTATTTTAATAAGCTTCTTTCCAGATATCTTCCTCTGCATTTGCCATACGTAGACATTTATAAATTTACATAAATGAGGTCCTATTATAAACCTATTATAAATGCTAGCATACCACTACTAACATTATTCCATAATATGTTATGGAAATTTTTCTGTGTCAATAAATCTATATCTATGGCATAATTTCTAATTAATCCATTTATAGTTGTTTTTTTTTTTTTTTGAGACAGAGTCTTGCTCTGTTGCCCAAGCTAGGGTGCCGTGGCATCAACCTAGCTCACAGCAACCTCAAACTCCTGGGCTCAAGTGATCCTCCTCCTGCCTCAGCCTCCCAAGTAGCTGGGACTACAGAGATGCGCCACCATGCTTGGCTAATTTTTTCTATATATTTTTAGTTGTCTGGCTAATGTCTTTCTATTTTTAGTAGCGACGGGGTCTCCTTCTTGCTCAGACTGGTCTTGAACTCCTGACCTTGAGCAATCCTCCTGCCTCGGCCTCCCAGAGTGGTAGGATTACAGGCATGAGCCACTACACCCGGTGCCAATCCATTTATAGTTGTTCCATGATTTTCTCAACCAGTCCTTTATTGCTGGACATTAGGTTATTTTATTTTCTATGTTGCCCAGGCTGGAGTGCAGCAGCTATTTACAGGCATGATCATTGCCCATTACAGCCTTAAACTCCTGGGCTCAAGTGATCCTCCTGCCTCAGTGTCCAGATTAGCGGGGACTACAGGATTAACAGGCATTAGGACTACAACTGCTTGCCACTACACCCAGCTTATTTGGGTTGTTTCTAATTTTTTGATATTATAAACAATGTTGCAATAAACATCCTTTTATGAAAACACATCATTGTGTACAGTTCAATTTTCTCCTTAGGACAATAGTTCTAAATCCTGACTGCACATTAGAATCACTTGGAGAGCTTTTTAAAGCCCCTGCTCCACCTCAGACAAAATAAATCAAATAATTTGAAGCTAAGGCCTGAGCATTAGTATTTTTAAAACCCCCTCAGAAGGTTCTAATGTGCAGCCAGGGTTCCGGAACACTGCTTTAGGATAAAGTCCTCTAAATCTGGATGGACCAGCAGCACGGGGACCGCCTGGGAGCCTGTTAGAAGTACAGGAGCTCGGGCCCCTCCTCAGACCTATTTGGTCAGAATCTGTATTTTAACACGATCTCCAGGTGATTCATGTGTACAGTAAAATTTCTGAAGTACTGGTCTAAATGGAATTTCTGGGTCAAAAAATAGTCATATTTAAAATACATAATATCCCTCCCTCCAGATAAGTGGTACCAATTTATACCCCAACACAGTGAATGAAGATGTCTGTTTCCCCACATACTCACCAACCTTAGAAATTATATTTTTCCTCTTTGCGATCAGTTAGATGAAAAACAATATCCTGTTTTAATTAGCATTCCTTTGATTACTAGTGAAACAGAACATCTTTTAATATGCTAATTGGCCATCTGCATTGCTTCTTTTGTGACTTGTTCTTTGCCTATTTTCCTCCCATCCAAGTACTAACCAGGCCCGACCCTGCTTAGCTTCCAAGATCACATCGAGCGTTCAGGGTGGTATGGCCGTAGACCTATTTTTCTATTAGGGTGTTTTTCTTACATGTTAGTAGGTCTTTTTTTTTTTTTGAGACAGTCTCACTCTGTCACCTGGGCTAGAGTGCTGTGGCACAGCCTAGTTCACAGCAACCTCAAACTCCTGGGCTCAAGCAATCCTCCTGAGTAGCTGGGACTAAAGGTGCACGCCACCATGCCCAGCTAATTTTTCTATTTTTAGTAGAGATGGGGGTCTTGCTCTCGCTCAGACTAATCTCAAACTCCTGACCCCAAGCAATCCTCCTGTCTCGGCCTCCCAGAATTACAGGTGTGAGCCACCGCACCTGGCCATAGAACTCTTTGTATATTTGGGATATAAACCTTTTGTTTATGCAATATATCGCAATTATTTACACTCACTTTGTTAACTTTATCCTTGTTGAGGCACTATTTGTAGTAAAGCAGTTATTCTAAAGTCACCAATCTCTTCTCACTCTGACGTCATGATTTAGAAAAGCTTTCTCCACCCCAAGATTAAAAAACAATAACCTAGATTTTCTTAACCTTTATGTAATTATTTTTACATTTAAATTTTGGATTAATCAGACATTTATTTTTTGGTACAAAACTCAGCTTTTTCACGCGTGTAATCCCAGTGTTTTGGGAGGTCGAGGCAAGAGGATCATTTGAGGCCAGCAGTTTGAGATCAGTCTGGGCAAGAAAAAGTGAGACCCCTATCTCTACCCCCCCCCCAAAAAAAAGTAGCCAGCTATGGTGGTGCCTACCTATAGTCCTAGGTATTTAGGAGGTTAAGGCAGGAGAATTGCTTGAGCCCACGAGTTTGAGGTTGCTGTCAGCTAGGCTGATGCGCCATGACACTCTAACCCAGGTGACAGAGCAAGACTCTGTCTCCAAAACAAATTACTGTGGAGAAAAAAATTAGAGAAGCAAGAGTACCAAAGAAATCTATAAAAAATGTAAGTCAGTTAGTTTTATCCCTCTCTCTGCCCCGCCACCCCACCGCCTTAGAACCTTCCACTGGATTTCTGCCTTGTACTATGGTCTATAATCCCTGCTCGGTCTCCAGCCTCACTTACCTCCAGTCAGCCTCCCCACAGTTTACTCTGCTCTACCACACTGGCTTTTTGCTGTTCCAGTTTGATGTTTCCCATGGATCTTTTGCAACTTGCTATTCCCCTTGCTGGGATGCTCATCCCCCAGAGATGCAAGACTGGCTTCTTCTTATCATTCCAATCAAAGCTTAAAGGCCACCTCTTCAGGGCAGCTTTCCCTTGAATACCCCCTATCCAATGATAAGTTGCCCCCACCCATCACTGTCACTTTAACCTGTTTCTTTTCTTCATAGCATTTACCATGTGATCTATTTGCTTATTTAACTTCAGGACAGCCAAGGCTCTGCTTTGTTCACTGTTGCCCAAGCACTGAGAGAGGTGTCTGGCATATAGAAGTCATTCAAAAACATGTGTTGAGTGTGGGATTGTATGGAAAAGGCCACTTGAGGAGGCTGTTGTAATAGTTCAGGTAAGAGTTACTAGTGGTCTGAATGAGGGAGTATAGTGGCAATTCAAATGGAGAGAAGGTGAGTATAAGAGACATATATTTTGGAGGCCTCCTGGTAGCTGGGACTATAGGCATGTGCCATTGCACCTGGCTGATGATTTGATTTTTTTATGTAAGAAGTAAAGGAATGGGAGGAGAGTCAAAGATGGCTCCTGGGTTTCTCGTTTGAGTGGCTGACTGGACAATGATACCATTTATTGGAAGGGGAATGCTGGAGGTGGAGGAGGTTAAGACTATGAGTTCAGTACTGGGTATATCAGTAAGACACCTGAAGGAAATCCAAGTGGAGACATTGACTATATGGGTAGTCTGGTCCTAGGCTCATAATACGAATCTGGGAGTTGTCAGTCCTGTGCTAACTGAAGCCATGGGAGTGAAGAAAGTCTCTTAGGAAGAGAACTTGGAGTGAGAAAAGATAGAGGTGGAATCCTTACAGGAGGCTGAGGTGAAGTAACTAGAGGGACAGAAGGAAAATCCGAGGAAAACCATCAAGGAAGCCAAGGGAATAGCCTAAGAGCAAATGAGCAAAGAGAGCAAATGACAATGAAGCCAGAGTGTCCATGGGATTCAGGAATATGAAAATCGCTGGTGACCTTAGTGACCGTTAGAGAATGGAAGGAGTAGAATTCAGATTCTAGTACATTAAGGAGTGAGTGGGAGATGAGGCACTAAAGATAGGTGCAGACAACTATTTTGAGAACTCTAACTGCAGTGGGAGGAGAAGATGAGACAGTAGCTGGAAAGGAAGGTGGGATCCAGAGAACACTTTTTAAAGATAGGAAAATCCAAGGGTGTTAATGCTTATGAAAAGAAGCTCATAAAGAAGGAGTTGAAGCTACTGAAAATAGGATAACCTGGGAAGGATAACCCTGAGTGGATAAAAAATGAGATTGGCCTAGAACAGGAAGAGGAACACTTCCTTCAGCATAACAGGAAGGAAAGTAGAAACAACAGGTATAGAATAGGTCCATCTCTAGTTCAGGTTAGACTGGTTTACCTACAACTACATCTATCTATAGAGATAGATGTGGTCATGTTAGTAGTTTTGGTGGTGGGTAGCTGAGTTAGTTCCCATCTGATGGCTTCTATTTTTTCTGTAAAGTTGGAGGTACAGTCATCTGTTGAATGTTGAGAGGTGAGGGTTAGAAGTTTGAAATAGCTGATAAGAGTGGGAGACGTAGCATACTAAAGAAACATACTGGGACTGCTATGTACAGGAAAAGGATTAATGTATGTAAAGTAACTGGCACATCATAGTTGCTCTAAACCAATAAACACCTACCAGCATTATTACTGTTGTTAATATTGGCCAATATTACACAGTCACTGGCCAGATAGAAGTGTTTACTCTGTATATAGGAGATTACAATCCTTATCAGCAGGAGTTTGTGTCGGACCTGCATCCTTTATGAATACCAATAGTTAATGCCATAATATAACTAATTTATCATGATACATATGCTATTAGTGCTTTTTTTATGTATGTTGGTATTTTTTTTCCTTTTTTTTGAGACAGAGTCTCACTCTGTCATCCTGGCTACAGTGCTGTGGTGTTATCATAGCTCACTGCAACCTCAAACTCCTGGGCTCAAGTGATCTTCCTGCCTCAACCTCCCGAGTAGCTGGGACTACAGGCACATGCCATGATGCCCGGCTAATTTTTGTATTTTTTGTAGAGACGGAGTCTCTATATCAGGTCTTAAACCTCTGAGCACAAGCGATCCTCCCGCCTTGGCCTCCCAGAGTGCTAGGATTACAGGCATGAGCCACTACGCCTGGCCTGTATATTGGTTTTGTCTCATCAATTAAAATACGTTTTTTGAGAGGAAGACTGTGTACTGTAAGTCTCTGTATCCCTCAAAGTTTCTTTACATAGTATTATCTATAAACTTACTTGTTTCTCTGGTTACAATGGCAAGGAATGGTTTCCTTTAAAATGGTCAAATAGATCTGTACCTTCCCATTTTATCTGTGTAGGGTAAAATTTCTGGGAACAAAGAAGTATGAATATAGCCATCCACAATAGGAACTATTCAGTTTTCATAAACAAAAAACCTATTACTTACTCACCAAGACAGAATAATAAAATGTTAGCTGGCTAGTACTGCGTATAACAGCACATAGTTTCCAGGAGACGGTTTTTATTCATATGTGAAAACTCCAAACTGGAGTTAGAAAAAGGTATATGAATCCTCTAAAAACCAGGCTAGATACATGTATGTATTTGGACAGTAGTCACAGAGGCTAAAATAGAGAAAATGTTGTGATTTTAGTCTTACCACAAGTTCATTATTCCAACATGTTCATAATGTGAGGTCTACAATCCAAAATATATGAAGATAATGTCTGTTCACCTTAACGAGTTCAAAATATCTTAGGATTTTATTGCTACCAGTATCGTAAGGCAATTCTAGCTGCAATGGGAATATAGCTATTCCAGCCAAGTGGACAGGCGGCATTTCTGTTATAAAACACGGGTGACTGGTGCCAGTTTGTATAATGAGTGGAGGCAGTAGCAGCCTATTTGTCAAACTTTAGAACAGAAATTGAGGCCTCTCTGGGTGGCAGTTCTCTCCCCAACTCCCAACAATACAAACACAGGAATATATCTTTCACTGCTGAAACTTACTAGGTATTAAAAGTAAACATTTTATTATGTAACAGGACTTAAAACAAAACCAAAAGCCATTCTGGGCACAACAAAAAATGTTTACAATCACAAACCTCTGAGTTTTCAGAAACCTGACTGAAAATGGCTGGACGTGCTGCCACCAGACGAGGCCAGACCATTATATCTGCTGTGGCAGCGGAACGGTGAGGGTTAAGACCTGGAACCGCTGCCCTGATGGCAACTGAAGCAGACAAAGAAAGGAGCTCACAACCAGGACACTCAAACCCAGGCCAGGAGTCCATCTGCGATCCAGTTCCAGTCAGTCTGACAAGTCACTCTGATCCAGCACGATTATCCTGTGCGTGTGTTTTTTAAGGAACAAAAAAAGGGAGTTTCGAGTTGGTATGTATATTTCTCAAAGACACAAATAACATCCTCTCTTTCTATTTAACTGAATTCAAGGGAAGGGGGTTTTGGTCTTTATAATCAAGAGGGATTATGATCAAAAGTGTATCACAAAAATGCAAAATGACTGCAAAGCAATTAACAGCAGCATCTTCTGCACTCCCTCCATATTAAAACTGTTCTTGGGCTGACTCTGCCACTTATTTAATCAAAGTTGGCATTAATTTCACCTTATATTTTAATTAACTATAAACATTAACATGTTTTAAAAATTGAGCAATGTTGTCTGAATTCAAATCTTTGTCATTAATGTTTATTTAGACACTGGTAAATGTTTCAATTCTGCTCATGTTATCTATAAACCATGAACTTTGACTTACAAACATCTGATATCTCATTACCTGGATGGTTCAGACCAACCCAGTCGCTTCCAAAAGCAGGGTTTTAGTTCATCTGGATGAACTATAAGAGAGAGAGAAAAAAGAACCTGATTATTTTCTAGATCAAAGGGGCCAGTTTTCAGAATTCATGTTAGTGCTCTCTCTAGTTTACCTATAATGGTTGTTTTACCTACAACTGGTAATCTATTCTAGAGATAGAATCTTTCTAAAAACACAGTTAACGGGCTCCCCGTCCTAACATTGCACAGCTCTCTGCCATTGCAATGGACACTAATGACACTAATTCACAAAGTCCCTGCATCATCTTCTCAGTGAACTCAATACTAGCTACATGCTCATATACTCTGGGTCCTGTGCCAGTCAAGGTTCTGGAGGCAACAGAATGTACCCATGGCTGGTCCAAATAAAGACTCCCTGATGAAGTGACTACAGAGGTTTAGTTAGAGTTAAGGGAACAAACAAGGAATGGCAAAGCATCCAGTGACTAGCAGCAGTGGAAAGCCTAAGTCTGAAGGGACTGAGGGTTGAGGATGAGAGGTCAGTTACTGGAATCTAGTGAGAGCTGGAAATGGGAAGAACGGACTGCATTATAGAAGCTGTAGAGTTGTGGAGGGACATCACCTCTACCAGGCACACAAGGTGCTGAAGTAGGCAGGGAGGGGAAGTAATACCCAACCTCTCTCCAATCTTTGGTCTGCTGCAGCCTCCCATTGGCCAACAGGAAGCCCAGGAGATGCAGTCCACTAGGGTCAGCATCCTGGGGCACAAAGCAGGGCAGAGAAAGGAGAAGGGACTTGAGAAGGGATGAAAGGGATACCAGATGATCTGGAAGAGTTAATATCTTACTTTCTGAGTAGGAGGAACTTCAATATAGGAAGGTATCGTTTGTAAATGGCATACTAGAAACCTTAAAGCTCCATCAAAATAGTTTTGAAATTAAGGTTAATTTATAACTTTCAAATTACTTGTAGATCCCATTTAAATTCCATAAAATATGATTTCTTATTGGATTCTACAGCATCTACGTGAGCTAAATTTAAAACGCTTTTGAAGATGTCAGACAATTAGAAGAAAAACATCTTTCCAGACAATGTGCAAGATAATGATGATGAGACTGGGTGAAGGTTTGCTTTATAAATAGAATTGGATGTTATTACTGTTTTGTGATGAAGCTATGATTGGCAATTAACAGAAAACCTAGGCTGAACTGCAGGGAAAAAGAAATTATCAAAGGTAGGAGGATTATGCATAGCATCTGGGAAACATTTCTAAATAACTTTGATGCTCATCAAAGCCCAAGGACTCGGCTGGGTGCAGTGGCTCATGCCTGTAATTCTAGCACTCTGGGAGGCCGAGGCAGAAGGACTGCTCAAGGTCAGGAGTTCGAAACCAGCCTAAGCAAGAGTGAGACCCCAACAGAAAGAAGTTAATTGGCCAACTAAAAATATATAGAAAAAATTAGCCAGGCATGGTGGCACATGCCTGTAGTCCCAGCTACTTGGGAAGCTAACACAGAAGGATTGCTTGAGCCCAGGAGTTTGAGGTTGCTGTGAGCTAGGCTGACACCATGGCACTCTGGCCCAGGCAACAGAGTGAGACTCTGTCTCAAAAAAAAAAAAAAAAAAAATTAAATAGAACATTAAAAATAAATAAATAAAAAAGTCCAAGGACTGTAGACTACTGCAGACTATTATAAACAATCATTCATACCTTCTTCAGAAGTCCCTATAAAGCTCTCTGATTTCCTTCTCTCTGGCTTGATGCTTTCTTCCCTTTTTATCTTCTTTTCACGAACTTCTTGATCCTTGGTATTTGTTTCCCTTTAATAACAATGATTTGGGGCATCAAACCACATGCATAATGGCCAGGGGAACAGGACCACACTCCAAAGGAAACATAACAGCTAGCTCTAAAAAAATGTGTTTCCTATGGGCCAGGCACTATGGCTTAAGTGCTGTAGTACATATTTTAATTCATTTAATTATCATAACCACTACCATCCTCATTCCATGATGAGGAAGCTGAAGCACTTCTCAGTGCTTCAGAAAAGTTAAAGACACACCTAGTAAGTTATAGAGCTGGGATCTGACACAGGCAGTCTGCCGGATACTCTGCTTTCAACCATTATGCTATACTGACTCATAGGGAAAAAAAAGCATTTTACTTATGTTGTAATTGGTGTCCTTTCAAAACCGCCACTTATTTTATCATGTTATCTTTATTTCCTAAAAATCTCTCTGAAATAAATATCTAAGTAATTAAAGTATCTCAACAATTTAAGACCACATTTGTCAAACTATGAAGCAGCAACCATCTCTCTCACTCAACTAGAAGCTTCTTAAAGGCAGAGCCATCTACCCCCCTCTTTTTTGCACCTCCAGCCCCTAGTACAGTGCTTGGCTTATTGTCAGTGCTCAATAATTGCTGGCTGAACCAAAATAACACTGTTTAGATATTCCTCTTGTGTTTTCATTAGATAGATAGTCAAAACAAAATATATAAAATGAGAGAGAAAATAAAGCCAGCTAGAGTGAAAAGGGATTTTATTCCTCTTAGCTTTTCACCACTAATAGAATCACAAGCTCAAGAGCTGGAGGAGGCCTTCGAGTTATCTTCTACCTCTGTCCAAATGCCCAAGTACCAGAGAGTCACCCAGCCTCTACTTGAGCAGCAGTAGCCGCTGTTAAAAAGTGTAAAGGCAGCTGTTTCCCCTATCAGATTGCTGTGGCTATGACAAAGTTTGTGCTTTACTGAATAAAATTCTGTTACTCTGCAATTTTCAGTCACTAGCTCTGTCCTTTGGGGCAGAAGAGAGAAAGCTGACTCCCTTCACGTTACGATATTTCAGGTATTTGAGGGCAGCTATCAAATTCTCCACTCCATCTGCTCTTCTCAGGCTGAGCTACCCCAGCTCCTTCAGCTGTTCTCATATGACATGGTTTCCAGACCTCTGACTGTTCTCTGGCCACCCTCTTGTGTTTGTTAATATCCCTTTTAAAATGTGACACCCAGAAAGGAGCTCCACGTTGAGTCCTAGGAGTCTTCTAAACAGCACATTACCTGTCTCATACATTACCTTGATCTGGACAGTACATTTCTATCTACTAAGCATTAATGCTGTGTTAGCCTTTAGGCAACTCCATCAAACTGAGGCCTCACAGAGTCCTCGTCCATGCCTTCTGCGGGAAGAATTTCTTGAATTCTTGCCATGTCTAAAGATGTATGCTAAGTGCTGGGCACATAAAAATAAGACATACTTCACGCCCTCAATGAAATTTTAGTGAGTAGGAGCTTCTGATGAAAAATTCTCCAATTTGGGGCCAGGCATGGTGCCTCACACCTGTAATGCTACCACTCTGGACAGCCTAGGCTGGAGGATCACTTGAGGTCAAGAGTTGAAGACCAGCCTGTGCAAGAGCAAAACCCCATCTCTATTAAAAATAGAAAAAATAAGCCAAGACTAGTGGCACACACCTATAGTCCCAGCTACTTGGGAGGGTGAGGCAGGATTACCTGAGCCCAGAAGTTTGAGGTTGCTGTGAGCTAGGCTGACGCCATGGCACTCTAGCCCAGGTGACAGAGTGAAACTCTGTCTCAAAAACAAACAAAAAAAATCTCCAATTAGGCCACGTCTCCCACATTCTATAATTTTGCATCTAAAACTTTTGGATCTTTTACCTTCATCTTTTAGAGAATCTAACATTTCTACCTGTCAAGATCATTTTGAATCCTCAGTCTATCATCATATTAACATTCATTCCTAGATTTGTGTTATCTAAAAATTTGATAAGCATGCCTTTTCTGATTTAATTCAAATGACTAATGAAAATGTTGAAGGTAGCAGGGCCAAGATACAGCAATTTTACAGGCTTCTCTCTATACTGATATCAATCTGCTAATCAATATCTTGAGCACTGTGGGTGGGAGGAACAGGGGCAAGCCTGAGAGTGCAGACAGATGGAGTCAGGGCTGGCTTATCTACAGCAATGTGATGCCATCACCAGACAGTCACTCCCCAAGAAGTCTAAAACCTAGCCCCACTTCCTGAAGAAGAAGAAAATGATCCCCAAATGGAGAACAATAACCTTGTAGAGCCCTTGGGGAGGTCCTGTAGCTCCACGCTCTCCTCAGGTGGCTGTAGCCATCTTTCCAGGTCCTCATCCAGAGAAGAGTGAGCTCTGTCCAAGGACACGTGAAGAGAATGGAGACAACAGTCATTTTCCTTCTCCCTTGATAAGTACACACAACACTTTAGAGTGGGAAGGGAACTGTGCTTTCACATATATGTAAGAAAATGAGCTTGGTGAGATTGTGTCTAGGTCACTTAGATATGATTTAAATGTGCACCAAAATTGTCCTTTAGTTTCTTGACAAAAAGGCTCAGCACTCATGAGATCACTTCCTCCCAAAGTCCGATGTTAGACTCTGTCTCGATTCTAGGTCATTAAGTCAGTTTCTACCTGAGGCTAGAAGTATATACACTTTCCTACATGTTCTTCTGACTATAACTACTTCTGAGGCTGGAAGATGCAGGGCAGAGTGTTTTAAGAAGGCTTGAAAAGTCTCACCCATCTGAAAAAATATCTTCCACTCAGGCTTGTTGCCTAGACTGATCATTCACAGCACTGAGCTGAGTGTCTGTGGAGCATCTATCTGTGGCCAGCACTGCCAGCGCTTTTAGAAAAGGAAGAGACAACAATAACAGTAGCTAACTTCTGATCATGTACAAAGAAGTTAATATTTATATAACCAAAGGTAACGTGGCCTTCCTGGGCAACTCTTCTTTTGCCTTGAATAATGGCATAGATTTGTTACTGAAGGTGTTTTGGAGAGATGGAAGGAATGAAATTATATCACACGTCATAGAAAAAAGGTTTCTAGGCCGGGCGCGGTGGCTCATGCCTGTAATCCTAGCACGCTGGAAGGCCGAGGCTGGTGGATCGTTCAAGGTCAGGAGTTCGAAACCAGCCTGAGCAAGAGCGAGACCACGTCTCTACTAATAATAGAAAGAAATTAATTGGCCAACTAAATATATATAGAAAAAAATTAGCCGGGCATGGTGGCGCGTGCCTGTAGTCCTAGCTACTCGGGAGGCGGAGGCAGAAGGATCGCCTGAGCCCACGAGTTTGAGGTTGCTGTGAGCTAGGCTGACACCACGGCACTCTATCCTGGGCAACAGAGTGAGAAACTGTCTCAAAAAAAAAAAAGAAAGAAAGAAAGAAAGAAAGAAAGAAAGAAAGAAAGAAAGAAAGAAAGAAAGAAAGAAAAAAGGTTTCTAAAACTTCCCTTGAAAAAATATTTTTTCCCCATATTTGCCTCTTTTTGTTTTCTCAGTCTCCCCAAAAAGCCCTCTCCCCATTCCTCCCAGGTCATAGGGTTCCAGTCTCCTCTACTTCCCAGACCCTCCCTTCCAGGTCTCTCACTTTTCCGTCCTTAAATAAAGAATAATTTAGTCCTTGAAGAATGTGACAGATACTAGATGTACTACCCAAAAGTTATTCGTAACATTCTCCTTTGCTTTCCTCATCTATAGCAGCTGGAAAGCTAAAAACTTAGTTTCCAGTCTCCTTTATACCCACTTGAGATATGAGTTACAATGCGATATAAGTGGGCACCTGCAGGGAAGGGTTTCTGGGAAAGTTTTTGCTTTCCAGGTTAAAAGGGGCAAAGTCAAATAAAATATTCCTTTGCCCACCCCCTATCTCTGCCTGGTGTGTGGACAGCAGCCAGGAGAGGACAAACTGTAAAGAAAGGCCAACATGCCATGGACAACAGAGCAGGAAGATCAAAAAAGCCTAACTCCCTGGTAGCATCATGGAGGTACTACAACAGCCATGCCCTTCCGCCTGTGGACCTCGTTAAGTGAGACAAACTCATTTAAGCACGACAGTGGGGTTTTCTATCATTCACAGCTGAAAGCATTCTACATGGCTTCCCCAGGGATCCACAGGGCCAGGATTAAGATAAGGTGAGTGGTACAGGCGCAAACTCAGATCCTATTTTTCTTCAAAATTTAGACATTTTGTTCATCATGGATATTTTTGCATTAAATTTGATTTTTTAACATATTGCAATAAAAGGGCTGATGCAGTGATTTATGCCTGTAATCCCAGCTACTGGGGGGTGTGGGGATAGCTGAGGTGGGAGGATCGCTTGAGCCCAGGAGTTTGAGGCTGCGGAGAGCTATGATCACACCACTGCACTCTAGCATGGGCCACAGAGTGAGACCCTATCTCAACAACAACAAAAATTGCATTAAAATATTACTTATCTTGACTACTGAGGTTTTTTTGGTGCTCCCTTCAATTCTGTCCCCAAGGAGTGTGTCTCACTCACCTCACTCTAGTCCTGGCCCTGAATGACAACAGTTTAAGGACAAGGCAGGAGAAGTCAAGAGGAAAAGGTGAGTGGAAGTAGTTTACCTTACAACACAGGCAAAAAGAGAGATCCAAATCAGGAACAGAATCAGGTTTCTTGAGGCAACCTTGTACTTTTAGAATGAACTGTCTGGGCAATTGCCCCCATTTTCTTTTACTGGTTAGAAGATCTAAAAATTCTCTTCCAAGGCTTTTAATTAAAATGTTTTGAAAGAAACTGAAACCTGTGTTTGCCTAACAAAATGAAGTAAAAACAGACAAACAAAAACACCCCAAAACAACTGAAGAAAAAATCAACAACAAATGACCCTATTAAAAAAAATGGGCAGGCCGGGCACGGTAGCTCATGTCTGTAATCCTAGCACTCTAGGAGACCAACACGGGAGGATCGCTTGAGGTCAGGAGTTTGAAACCAGCCAGGCTGAGCAAGAGCAAGACCCCGTCTCCACTAAAAAATAAAAAAAATTAGCCAGGCGTGGTTGTGCGTGCCTATAGTCCCAGCTACTCAGGAGGCTGAGGCAGGAGGATTGCTTCAGCCCTGGAGTTTGAGGTTGCTATGAGCTAGGCTAACACCATGGCACTCTAGCCCAGGTAACAGAGCAAGACTCAGTCTCAAAAAAAAAAAAGATAAAAAATGGGCAAAAGGCCAGGGGCAATGGCTTTTGCCTCTAATCCCAACACTTTTGGAGGCTGAGACAGAAGGATTGCTTGAGCCCTAGGAGTTCAAGAGCAGGCTGGGAAACGTAGCGAGACCCTATCTCTATGAGAAGTTTAAAAATTAGCCGGGTGTGGTGGTGTATACCCTTAGTCCCAGCTACTCGGGAGGCTGAGGCAGAGGACTGCTTCAGCCCAGGAGTTGGAGGTTGCTGTGAGCTAGGCTGATGCCACGGCACTCTAGCCTGGGCGACAGAGTAAGACTCTGTCTCCAAAAGCAAACAAACAAAAAAAAATGAATAGTCAAACTCATAGAAAACAGAAAGCAAAATAGTGGTTGCCAGGGACTGGGGAGAAAGGAAAATGGATAGTTGTTCAATGGGTATAGAATTTCAGTTTTACAGTCTAAAAAATTCTCGACATTGGTTGTACAACAGTATGAATATAATTATTAACACTACTGAACTATACACTTAAAAATGGTTGTTGAGGCTCTGACTGGACGGGGGAGGGAGGCAAGGGCAATGTACGTAACCTTTTAATAAAAAAAAATAAATAAATAAAAAATAATTTAAAAAATAAATAAAAAGAAAAAAAGATTGAAAAAATGGTTGAGATGGCAAATTTTATGCTATGTATGTTTTATCACAATTAATTTTAAAAAAGCAAAAACAAAACCTTTTAGGAATAGGAGTTATTTAAGATAGAATGAAAGAAGACCATGTTTTCCCTTCTTATTTGTCAATATTAGAAAAAAAACTAATACAAACAAATACAATTTTAAAAATCCTTTCAAAGGTCCAGCTTTTTCTGTTACCTCTCTGTGTCCTCTCCTAGATCCTGAGTTTCTTTGGTCCAAAGTATACTACTATCTTCTTTATTACCATTGGTTTCTTGTTCTTCCAAGTGTCTTTTATCTAAAAACAGTTGAAAGAATTAACTTTTTTAGAACAAGAAAAAAAATTGAGAAAGCCTGCCTTAAAATGAAGTGCAAAAATTAAGGCTAATCAGTGGTCCCTGAAGTAAGCAACGCACTAGCTCCCCTCTTCCCACGAGAGCAGGGGGCCAGGTGGCAGTCTGCGGGTGTCTTATTCGCAGCAGCTGCTTCTGGGGTCTTGGGAGCTCTTTGGTGCCAGGTGAAGCTACAGGAAACCTTGCCTATGCCAAGGCTGGAGAGAGACAGAGGAAGCAAAAGAAAGAAAGGGCACATAAAAGAGGAAGCAAGCAACCCGGGAAACAAACTACACAAACTTACTTTGGGGCACCATGCTGTTCTCACTTATTAGATGTTTCTAGGTTGGAGCCCCAGGGAAGGAATTTGGGTGGAGAAGCTAGGTACCCTTAATGTACGCCAAGAATTTTACATATGCTGTCTCATTTCATCCTGCCAGCAGTCCTATAAAGGAAAGCGGACTAACATTTACTAGGTATTTTACAAAGTACCAGCCACTCTACATGGAGGTATTATACAGATCATGAAATAGGGATTATCCCCATATTACAGATGAGGACAACTGAGACTTGGAGACATTAAACAGTTTGCCACAAAAAAGTAGCTGGGCATGGTGGCTCACGACTGTAATCCCAGCACTTGGGGAGGCCGAGGTGGAAGGATCACTTGAGGCCAGGAGTTTCAGACCAGCCTGAGCAACATAGTGAGACCCCACCTCTACAAAAAATTAAAAAATCAGACAGGCGTGATGGCATGTGCCTGTAGTCCTGGCTACTCGGGAGGCTGAGGCTAGAGATTGAGGTTGCAATGAGCTATCATCACACCACTGCACTCCAGCCTGCTTTACAGAGTGAGACCCTGTCTCTAACAAAAACAAAAGTAACTGGTGGAGTCAGAATTGAGATGGAGTTGTGCCTGATCTTAAGGTCACACTTGCCCATATGTACCACTGTACTGCCAAGGACAATGCTATAGCAAGAACCTGATGAAAAAGTTCTGTGTAGTTAGCTTACCATTTGCAGTGGTGCCGGGATCACCTGCAGTGTTCTCATCCAACACTGTGGATGAGGCCTGCTGCTGCTTCAGGTGCTCTGTCACAATACAAAAGCAGAAGGTAACTTAGTTCCTCTTTTGCATATCCCACCATTCTCTAGAGCAGTGTTTCTCAAAAAGTGGTCCTCAGACCAGCAGCATTAGCATAACCTGGGACCTTGTTAGGAATACAAATTCTCAGGCCTAATTTCAAACCTACTGAATCAGAAACTCTGGGGATCCAGCAATCTGTGTTTTAACAAGCCCTGCAGGTGATTCTGATGCCTGGTAAAGTTTGAGAACCACTGCTTTAGGGTATTCCAGGTTTGAAAGCAATTTTTCAAGTATGGAAAAATCCCATACAACACACAAAATAGAAATAAAAATGATGGGCCAGGCGCGGTGGCTCACGCCTGTAATCCTAGCACTCTGGGAGGCCAAGGCGGTTAGATCGCTCAAGGTCAGGAGTTTGAAACCAGCCTGAGTAAGAGGAAGACCCCGTCTCTACTGACAATAGAAAGAAATTAATTGGCCAACTAAAAAATATATAGAAAAAATTAGCCAGGCATGGTGATGCATGCCTGTAGTCCCAGATACTCTGGAGGCTGAGGCAGAAGGATTGCTTGAGCCCAGGAGTTTGAGGTTGCTGTGAGCTGGGCTGACACCACGGCACTCTAGCCAGGGCAACAGAGTGAGACTCTGTCTCAAAATAAATAAATAAATAAATAAAAACGATGATACATAGTACTTCGAGAGCCCTATGTGGCAAGTCCTGTTTCTAAGCATTTACATACATTAATGCGGGACTAATGTTCACAATTGATCTTCACAGCAACCCTGTGAAATTGATTGCATTATTGTTATCCTGTTTAACAGATGAGGAAAATAAGGTTAAGAAACTTACCTAGAGTCACACAGATAAGTGGTAGAATTAGGATTTGCATCTAGGCAGTCTAGCTTTAAGCTTTCTGCTCTTAATCTCTATTTTATAGTTTCTCAAGAAGTTTGTAACATCAGAACAATCCAAATGTTTTCCAATCTCTACTGGCCTATGATTTGTTCTGTCTTTCTTTTTTAAGAGACAGGGTATTGCTATGTCACCCAGGCTGCTGGAGTGCAGTAGCATGATCACAGCTCACTGCAGCCTCAAACTCCTGGGCTCAAGCAATCCTCCCATCTTGGCCTCCCAAAGTGCTGGATGCATGAGTCCCAACTCCCAGCCTGTTTCACATTTTTTACTTGGTCTATGGAAAGACAGAAGACAAAGAATATCCATCATTTCCAGTTCCTAAAGAAATACTCACTGGGCCAAGACAAGCATCTGCTAAACTCAGTATGCTGCTTTGCATTTGTTTAGTCTCCTCAAAGTGCTCTGCAAAGCAGAGGGACAACAGGGAGGCAGCATAGACAAGCCACCCTGAGCTGGCTGGCATGGTCTTGTTCTGTGTAGGCACAGGTCTGCTCTGTTTCTGCAGTGCAGGAGGCAGCCCTACCTGGCAGCTCCTGTCATGGGGCCCCATAAGAACATTTAATATAATTTGAAATTTAAAAACCCCATTTTTATCCTTGTTAAAAGTAGTTCCTCACTGATTTTAAATGATCACCTGTATCTTAGAGTTCTAAAGGACCCTCCCCTTTAAATCCCTACAGCCTTGGATGTAGGCCCTCCAAAAGAAAAGGTGGCAGTTTCAGGTCACTCCTCAAAGGTGTCTTTAGGAGAAATGACGATAGAGTGATGATACACAATAATCAGGTGGGCAGGCCCATTATCAGGAGAAATTACTCAAGTGCCCTCTGCTCTGTGTCTTTCTGGAAAATTACTGACCCATCTCAAAGTGCAGGCATCACCTAGAAACCTGGCCCAGATAATTCCCAAAAGTGAAATAAGGGAAGGTTTCTGCAGACTGCACTGGGGTACAGCAGCGCCATGAGGCCAGCGCCCAGGAGGAAACCTGGTAACACAGCTGCTGACATGGGGGAGGTGGCCGGAGAGTTCACAAGAGGACTGTAGAGAGAGGACAGCAGAGAAGTATGGGCTGTGGTCAAACTGCAAAGGAGCCTACAAGTACTGCCTTAAACCATGACCAAGGAACAAGGATACTGAGAAACTACCTATCTAAGCTGGATATGACTGCAAACGTTCTATTATTTTAAGAACAGCAACTGGAGAAGGGGAATTTGCAAGGACTGCCTAGAGAGTCTCATAGGTGGAAAGCAGGCATGGGGGGCTGGGCTCTAAGATCCTGACTCAACAACTCTGTGACCTGGACAAACCTGTGGCACTGGGGGAGGGGTGCAGTGAGGCAAGAAAGGGCCGATGGCTATGGAAAAAGAAAGAAACCAAGGAAGGTTCTGGCAACCTGACTGGCTCTACCTAAGCTTGTCAGGCCAAGGGACAGGGGCTAAGGGTTATGATGGGAGTCTAGAGGGTAGCTGTCTGTTGAATAGACAAGTAAGCCCTTATTTACTTCTTTCTTTGAGACACAAAACCTCAGAGCCCCTGAAAACCAGGTGGTGCCCCTCAGGAAATTCTCTATGGGCTCCCTAACAAGAATGGGACTATCAGAAGTCTGATGAGATGCATCCCGAGGGCAAGGGGCTAAGCTGGCCAGGCTGACAGTGAGGTCTTTCCAGGGGAAGCAAACCATATATATAACCCTCCGTAACTCTCTATAACTATGTGCCATTTACTTTCAGCATAAGCTCAGCTGGGCAGGGCCAGCAAATCAGCTGCAAATGACATTGTTAGTACTACTCAGTTTTTGTCTGAAAATTCTGGTCTCATGAGGTTTTGTGTCCCTGACTTCCCTGCTCTTAGGAAAGGGAATTATTCACAATTCCAATACTTTTACTACCTCCTGCTAATCGCAAAACTGAAAGTACAGGTGTCTTGGCCTGAACAGCCGGACCTCAGGCCTCTATAGAATGACTGGTTTGGTTTCAAAAGGAGGTAAGAATTCCTCTAATAAAAGAAGTTCATCATAATAAACCACTTGAATGTTGTCATTTCCCCTTAGAATCATCACCATAAACCCTTTAAATAAAAAAATGACAACAGACACATGCCAATCATCCCAGCCAGGCTGTGGCCCATTTTACTGGAAAACTGCCCCTTCCTAAATTTTTTACATTCAACCAGACCTTCATAGGACCTTTTTCACAGGTGTTCATACTTGAGACAAAGAAACCATATTGCAGTCAGTGATATGAACAGGGACAAGGAGGAGATTCTCTATTGAACATCCCTTACCAATTTCGTCAAGTAGCTCCTGAGATGGTGGTGGTAGCTCATCAATGCGGTGCTGTGAGATGGCTTCTACTAGTTCTTAAAAAAGATAAAGGGGGAAGTGACTTAACACCTTCCTGGACTTGAAATGGATTTTTCTAAGCTCCCACCCAGACTTGACTGAGAATTTACCAAAGATGAAACAAATTAAGGAGGAAGGAAGCCTCTTATGTAACAGTCCTAGGAGGGACTTCCTAGCATGTGAATGGCCTTTATCCCCTTTTTACCCCAAACCCTAACCTACCTCAGCCTTTACCCAGTCCTGCTCAATATGTGCTCCTCCCTTCCTAAGGACATTTGGAGTAGGCAAGGTACAAACTAACAGGCTGGGGCTCAAACTGGACCAGGACTGCTAGAGGAATACAGAGGTTCTGGACCAGCCAAAATGAACAAAACCACAAACTAGGAGGCCTTTATAGATTATCAGGCCAGGGGATATAGGAGCAACCACACTTTGGGTCTTGCCCCAAGTGCTCAATTATAACATTAACCAAAACGCTTCAATGTACTTCACAAAAATCCCTATCTATCTGAGGAAAATTCCAAGAGCTTTACCAAAGACATAAGACATTAAATTGATGTAACAAAGGTATTATGCCTCAAGAGCTGATAACATGCTCAGACCCTTTGATTTGAAAACTGTCTTCTAAGAATCTATCCTAAGGAAAGGATTGGAGGTGCAGATGAAGACTTATGTACAAAGAGCAAAAACTGGAAAATGATATAATTCTTCAACATAAGGGAATGGTTACGCAACATATGTAGAATAGACTATTATGCAGCTATTACATCTATTTATGAATAATTTTTCATGACAAGGGAAAAATTCGCAAAAATCTATCAAGGAGGAATGAAAAAGCAGTCCAGAACTGGTATCCAACATGATCTCAACTATGCTAAAAATATTTTTTATATATTTATAAAAATATAAAAAACAAATGCACCGAAATAGTACATGAGGTAAAAAAAAAAAAAAAATTGTGGTGGTTTTCTTTATTTAAGCTTTTCTTTATTCTCCAAGTTTTCTATAATGAGTGTGTTTTACTTTTACCATTGGGAGAAAACAGCATTTTTGTTTAAACCTAATGTAGCATCAAAGATTGTTGGGCATCAATTTAAGCCTCCCTTAAATTGGCTATTATAAACTTCACTTTTGATATTAAACACAGGTACCTTTAGCCAGGCTCCTTCTCTGGGTGGTTTGGGGTGATATATCAGATGCCTTAGCAATGCCGGAGGAAACAGCCCCAGTAAATGCGGGCAATCTTTTCTACAAGAGATAAATGTGGTAACTGACACTTGTGTTTACTTAAAAAAGCACATGCAACTCAGTCATTTCCACTTGATTTGTTAAGTCAAGTCATTCACGTCACTTCCTCTGGAAAGCATTCTTATCCCTCTCTGCCGCCTCAGCACTCAGCACTTACCTCTGTGTTACATCAGGCCTTTCTTTCTCACTGCAGCCTCCAACTCCTGGGCTCAAGTGATCCTCCTGCCTCAGCCTCCCTAGTAGCTGGGACTACAGGCATGTGCCACCACGCCTGGCTAAACTTTCTTAATCACACTTGCATGCCTGGAAGAGGGCCTGACGTGGTGCCTGGCACTTAAAACCTGCTTCAATTAACAGTTTGTTGAATGAAAGCATAAAATTCCTTGTCATTTCCCTACTTCAGAGTGAGTGAGACCTTTTGTGAGCCAAATTCACAAGGAAGTTGACAATCAATTTTCCATTGAGGGCCAAAGCAAGCAATCAGTCTGTCCACAGAATGGTCAGCCAACAGGTTTTTAATGAGCAGTACAATGTAAGGAACTTGTAGCATTATTGAAAAGACTACATATATGAAATATGAGGGAGCGAGAGAGAGAAAAAGAAGAAAAAACAAGAGGAAGACGAAGAGAAGGAGGAGGAGAAGAAGGTAGTATACAATTAAGTGTTTTTCCTGCAGGCTATTAGTTTAGGAGTTCAGAGAAGGTGGAGATCAATCAAAATTCTCAGAGAAGTAACCAGGGGAGGCTTCAAGGAGGAAACAAAACTTAAATCTCTTATAATACAGACTCTGGAGAGGAGCCCCAGGGAAGCCTGGAGAGGATCCAGCTTATTTCTCGCTGCCTTAATGGATTTGGAGAAATCTTGGCACTTACTGAAGCCCTTTGGGCTGACTCCATGAGTGTGTAATGCAGAATTGGTATACTTACGAGATCAGTCAGTCTTGAAGGGGGAGTTTCAGAAGAAGAAAGGAGAGAATCCAGGCTCTTTGCTTTCTCCTGGACAGTTGTAAATTTATCAGACAAAGTTTGAATAGATTCTTGACTGTCCCTGCAAGAGGTAGACCCTGTTTTAACCTGAAATGTGATACTTTCAAGGCAGTCTTTATAGTGACTGGCAGCTGAAGAAATTGACCCTGTTGTAAAAAAGGCAGCAGTCAGTATCTGAATCCTTTATATTATAAAAACAAAAAAACCACCCCAAACCCACAAAACTCTATACTCATACCAGGGATTTTCCAAATTATTAATAACTAAAATAATCATTAATCTGAAACACAGCTCTTCAAGGTATAAAAATTTGGCCATTAAAATAAAGGGAGATTTTTTTTTTTGGAGACAGAGTCTTACTCCGTTGCCTGGGCTAGAGTGCTGTGGCATCAGCCTAGCTCACAGCAACCTCCGATTCCTGGGCTCAAGCGATCCTCTTGCCTCAGCCTCCTGGGTAGCTGGGACTACAGGCACGTGCCACCATGCCCGGCTAATTTTTTCTACTTTTTAATTGTCTGGCTTATTTCTTTCTATTTTTAGTAGAGACGGGGGTCTCGCTCTTGCTCAGGCTGGTCTCAAACTCCTGAGCTCAATCAATCCTCCCGCCTCGGCCTCCCAGAGTGCTAGGATTACAGGCGTGAGCCACCTCGCCTGGCCAAATGGAGCTATTTTAAATCACAAATATACTGGAAATGACACTAAAAAGATGATACTTGATGCTTGTGGTATATGGTTGTAGGACTCAAGCACTACATACTGTTTTATGTTGCAAACTCTAGAGAATCCAATGGTTCTGCACTAAATTCTGTAATGCTTAAAGTACAGAGTACATTTTGCATCTGCATGTCTCCGTCCCTGCAGTCCTAACCAAAACCTCCTAACAACTGCCCGATAACCACCACCACCAACCTTACCTGGCCTCCCAAGGGATTATCCCCTGCAGTTTTGGCCAAAAGGAAATACCTTAGCACTGTGAGAAAACAGCCACCAGATCTGATCCCATGGCCTGACTTCCCAGAGTCAATGGGCAGGGGTTGTAAGTTCCTCCGCCCAAATGCCTCCCCTCCCTGTGAGTGATTACCTGGACTGAGGGGAGTGCTGACACTAGTAGGTGCATGGTTTATTTTGGGTGTTTTGCATGAGGCTTCCTTGAAAGAGCTGTCCTGTTCACAGGAAATACTAGACAGGTCTTGAATATCTATCAGTGATCTACAGAAGAGAGCACACAGTAATTGTGAGAAGATGGTCAGGAAAATCAAATAATATATTCCTGAGAGGTACTTTTTAATCATACTCTTGACAAAATCTTTATTTGGCAATAGGCCAGAATTAGAGAATACCTTAGAATATCTTACATATCTTAAAGAGAATATTAGAGAATATCTTAAAAAGAGATAACTTTAAACATATCTCAGCAGCTAAAAATAAATATTATCACAGATGAAAGGATGTTTATATGGAAGATTAAATCTACCTGAAGTATAAACTTACATTATCATAGTCACTATATTTCCTTGATTGTAAGATGCTATTAATTATAAAATCACATCATGAATTTTATAACAGCTTTTTGGTGAAAGGAGAAACATGCTCACATTAAGTCTATACATAAAAAAATGGAAAGAATATAGATTCTTATAAACAAGGAAATATTATTCCCTTAAAACCAAGACTTTACACAATCATCCGCAGGCAACTCTCTTTGGTGGCCATACATGTCTTTCTCGTTCAGTTCCTTTGGTGACTGCTTTAATGTCTCTTCTTGTTCACCTTCAGCACTGTGAGAGAGAAAGTTAGATGAATTAGAGAGAGAATTAGTTAGAGAGAGAAAATTACATGAATCCCCTCTGTCAACAAAGTGCACTAGCTTGGTACAAGGGACCAGCTTATCAGCCCAGTGTGAGAAGCAGCAGAAAGGGCAGTAAACTCAGAAGTAGAAAGTGTGGGTTCTGGTTCTGCTTCTGCTACTAACTAGCTGCAAGTTGTCTAGCAAGTCTGGGTCTCAATTTCCTCTCTACAGATTGACTACATACTCTCAAGGGGCAGCCCAGCTCTGCAATCAGTCAGTGACTCTATATGACAGTGAGCAAGTTCCTGAGAAAATCAACAGAGCACAGGCACTTTGCTGGGAGGTAGATGTTGGAGCCGGGGGCACAGCCAGGAGGCCTTAGCAACTGTGAGACAGCTTCCTGGTGTAGAGTAGCAGCAGAGGCCAAGAGAGGCTTGTACCAGAAAAATGGCCAGAAGAGAATACTGAAGACAAACTTGACCCATTTCTCCTGTAAACAATATTTAATATTCAATTTCAATACTCATTGAACACTATAAGCCAGATGCCATGTTAAATCCTTCCATATGTTTCTACATTTTTAATCCTTGCAAAACCTTGTGAGACCAATGGTATAAAGGAAAGAGCATGGATTGGAGTTGAGTTGTGACTTTATTAATTCTGTTCACCAAAAGTTTGTTTCTCTTGCCAAACACATAGCAGAACAGCACTTTTGGCCCTCTTGATTTACACAAATAGCCACAGGACTTGTTTTAACCAATGAAATATGAGTGAAAGTGATGAGTCACTTCTGGATGGAAACTTTAACAGTGCAAAATTCACTATGTTCCATTTTTCCTGCCTTAGCAATCATGGAAGCACAAAGATGGAGCCCCCTTCAGCCTGGGTCTCAGATAGAAGATACAGCACAGAACACCCCTGACCAACCCATGAGCTCTGAACATGGAGCATGAGCAAAAAATAAACTTTTTTTTTTTGTTTTTTTGTTTTTTTGAGACAGAGTCTCACTCTGCTGCCTGGGCTAGAGTGCCGTGGCGTCAGCCTAGCTCACAGCAACCTCAAACTCCTGGGCTCAAGCGATCCTCCTGCCTCAGCCTCCCAAGTAGCTGGGACTACAGGCATGTGCCACTATGCCCGGCTAATTTTTTTTTCTATATATTTTTAGTTGGCCAATTAATTTCTTTCTATTTTTAGTACAGACGGGGTCTCGCTCTTGCTCAGGCTGGTTTCAAACTCCTGACCTTGAGCGATCCGCCCGCCTTGGCCTCCCAGAGTACTAAGATTACAGGTGTGAGCCACCGTGCCCGGCCAACTTTTGTTGTTTTAAAAAATTAAAATGTGGGGGTTGTTTGCTATATAGCACAATCTAGTCTGTCCTGACTGACTAGCTGTGTGACCTTAGAAAAAATACTTCAACTCTCTGAACTTTGTTTTTCTTGCTGGCAAAATGGAGGTAACAGTATGAACCTTAGAGGGTTGTTAAGTGGACTTTATCCTGTTATGTGGATTAAATTAGACCATAAAACAGAGTGCCTGGCATATGCTAAATGCTTAAGAAATACTAGCTATAATTATTATAATTAAGAAAATTGAGGCCCAATGAGGGGTAAATGAATGGAATGTTATTGTGTGAAGCACTTTACATCTATTATTACTTTTTTCTAAATTAAACTTTTATTTTGAGATAATTGTAATTCACATGCAGTTGTAAGAAATACACTTTATCCACTTTACCCCCAATGGTAACATCTTGCAAATCTATAGAACAATTATCACAACCAGGATATTGACATTGATACAGTCAAGACACAGAACATTTCTGCCACCACAAGGATCCCTCATGTGTCTTATTTATGGCCATGACTACTTCCCTCCCTCCCCCATCCCTTCCTTAACCGCTGGCAACCACTCATCTGTCTTTATTTTTATAATTTTGTCATTTCAAGAATGTTATATAAATGGAATCATATAATACATACGTTTTGGGCATTGCTTTTTCTACTCAGCATAATTCTCTGGAGATTTAGCCAGCTGGTTGCATTTATCAGTAGTTCATCCCTTTTTACTGCTGTGTAGTACTCAGTAGTATGGATGTACCACAGACTGTTTAATAATCCACTTGGTGAAGAATAACTGGGTTTTCAGTTTGGAGCTATTATGAATAAATTTGCTATAAACATGTATATGTTTTGTGTGAACATTAAATCTTCATTTCTCTAAATGTCTAGGAGTTATATTACTACTTTCAATTCCTATGTGAACATTCCCACTAAGGATTCTTAACCCTATTTACAGATGGGAAAATAGAACAGAGGGGCTGAGAATCTTGACAAAGGCCACATGAATAGAAAGGCGGAGTCGGGATCTGAGTACACATGATGACTCCATTTTAGCACCACTCAAATTCTGCCGAACAAGTCCTAACAAAGCTAAACTGCCCAAAGTTAATTTTTATAAGACAGTGGCTAATACATCTGAAGATAAGCAATATATATACGGGGCATTACCACCATTAACATTCCTTCTATGAGTCTGAAATTGTGAATAAGATAATAATAGTCCATACTTTCGTATAGGTTGAAAGTGAGACGGGGTCAAAATCTCAGCATTCTTTCCAAGAATTTTTGTCCCTTGGAACTTTTCCTCACCTGAAAGAATAAAGTAAATGTATTTTTTACTGAATTTTTGCCAACTCAGATTATTATTTTCATTCCCTGGGACTTCCCTTGGTCTGGTCCAGAATGAGAAATAGGGATTCTGTTAGGGATAAACAAAGTGCTTCCCTAATTGGGTTTGGACTGAGTGCTGTAGAAGAGGTTTTTGCTCTGAAAGTTTATTTTCCTTGCTCAGAGGGGAGAACTATATTCTGACACTCGGGATACAATCAAGCCATTTACTGGCCTTTCAGTTATAACCACACAGTTATTTCTGGAGACAAATGTTATTTTGTCTTTTCAACAAGGCAAACTGACCCGCTTCCTGTCAACAGACACCAGGGGGCGTTGAGACCAAAAACTATTCACTAAAGATTCCAAACAGAAAAGACCATTAGCTGAGCATTCTCAGAGCACCAACTATGCCTCTTGGCCATCAAACACCACCTAAAGAGTGAGGGTGGGAGTGGGGTCTTGAGTACTAAGGAGCTAATTCTGTTCTCCTTGGCACTGAGTGTCTGAAGTTACTCCTCTCAATTTCTCAGTAAGATGCAGACCTCCGACAGGGCCAGTATCCATTTTCCTTCCCACCATTATCCTGTTCTATTCATAGAGAAGCAGGCAGACAGAGCAGCCTGCCCTGTATCTAAATGCTCATGACTCCCCCCAAACCCCATTCCTTAGGTCCAGGTGGCCTGGTAGGCACTAGGAAGGCCCACCAGAACAGTGCCACCCTTAGCAGGTACCAAGGAGCTCTGAAACCCCACCAGGGGAGAGATGTTGGGATTCCTCTTCCTATGACACTCTTTTAAATTGATAAACACCCAGAAAGCATAAACTAATTCCTAATAAGCACAATTTAAAGCTGGAGAGGAACTGAGAGATTTTAGAGTCCAACCCCCTCTTTTACTTGATACAAGAAGAGAATGGGGCCCTGGGGAGAAGTGACTTGTTCAAGGTTACGCAGAAAAAGCCAGTGACAAAATGGGGCTTGGAACCCAACATGCACTGCACAGTACCCTTGATGTCCCCTGGTGTGGAAGGGGATATATATCAGAGCCCTGAGTGGAAAAGGGGCAGAGAAGGGCTGAAAAAAAGGAAAAGAATAAAACTCAGAGGATTTTTCATGTACTTCAATTGTTTTTATTGAACCGACCCTGGTTTTCTGACCTGTCTTTCCTACAACTTCTCCATCTCACCCAACCCTCCTCCAAATACAGGTAAATTGGCTACATAAAGGTGAGGCCCACAGAAAGTGATCACAGGCAGAGGCTCAGAGGAAGAAGTGACTGGCCTGAGACTCTGGAGACTTTTAATACATATTATCCTGAGAAATTAACTGTTCATCTAAAAGCTTACAGCTTCTTAAAATGCTTTCAGCTCTGGCAGGGGCCTCAACCAGGTTAGAGTTGGAAGCTGTTGTGTGCAGTGGGAGGAAGGGAGCAAGTTCATAATCCCACCCTGTCTGGGGTTAGGGAGTTGAGACATGACCATGGACAGCTACATAACTTGGTAGGTGGGTAACTCTTGTTTTAAAATAGATGGGTGGGCCGGGCGCGGTGGCTCACGCCTGTAATCCTAGCACTCTGGGAGGCTGAGGCGGGCGGATCGCTCGAGGTCAGGAGTTCGAAACCAGCCTGACAAGAGTGAGACCCCGTCTCTACTATAAATATAAAGAAAGAAATTAATTGGCCAACTAAAGATATATATAGAAAAAATTAGCCGGGCATGGTGGCACATGCCTGTAGTCCCAGCTACTCGGGAGGCTGAGACAGAAGGATTGCTTGAG
>CAUYRT010004382.1:0-46822 GCA_963574885.1 Lepilemur ruficaudatus
CTCAGTCTTTGCTTATCTGAGAATGTCTTAATTTCTCCTTCATACAGAAAACTTAGTTTTGCAGGGTACAAGATTCTAGGCTGGGCATTATTCTGTTTCAGAAGAGTGAGAATGGGGCCCCAGGCTCTCCTTGCTTGTAAGATTTCAGTTAAGTAGTCTGGCGTTATTCGGATTGGCTTTCCCTTGTATGTTACTTGCTTCTTTCACCTTACAGCTCATAGAAGGGCCTCTTTAGTTGATATTTTGGTCAGTCTGATGACTGTATGTCGTGGTGTCTTCCTGTTTGCATTGAATCACCCAGGGGTCCTTTGAGATTCTTGTACTTGGATATCTAGGTTTTCGGCAAGGCCTGGGAAATGTTCCTCTATTATACCTTCAAATAGCTTATCCAACCCTTGCGTGTTTTCTTCTTCCCCTTCCGGTATCCGCATAACCCTCACATTAGGTTTCTTCACATAATCCCGCATTTCTTGTAGGCTTTGCTCTTTTCTCTTATTTCTCTGCTCTATCTCTGTGACTGACTTATTTAGTTGGAAGATGTTATCTTCAACCTCTGAGATTCTTTCTTCTGTTTGATATACCCTGCTCTTGAGGCTTTCCACCGTGTTTTGTAGTTCCTTGAATAGATACTTAATTTCCAGGATTTTGGTTTGATTTTTCTTTAATATTTCAATTTCTTTAGCGAATTTTTCTTCTAGGTCCTGGATTTTTTTTGTGGTTTCTTTGTGTCAGTTATCTATTTTTTCTTGCATGTCATTGAGTTTTCTTACAATCCATGCTTGAAATTCTTCTTCTGTCATTTTAATGTTCTGACTTTGGTTGAAGTCTCCATTTCTGGAGAGCTAGCGTTCCTCTTTGGGAATGCACTTTCCGTTTGATTCTTTGTACTTCCAGAGTTCTTTCACTGATTTCTTCCCATCTGGATCAGTTGTTGCTTCTTGCCTTTAGATTTTCATTTGGATAATGACACACCCTGTTTAGTCTCTGGACCAGTAGGTGGTGTTTGTGGGTGAGATTTGACCACACGCTGTAATGAGTCAGTAGATGCGGTAAAAGGGTGTGCAGAATGACCTCCTTGTCAGTAGGTGGCACTTGCTGGGAGGAGCAGACTACAGTGTTGTTTTTGGGTCCTTTAACCAGCTCTTGTTCCTCTGGAGAGGCACTCTAGTGCCTCACATGGTGGGTGGTGCCCTGGGATTTCCAGTGGTGTCCTTATTCTCCACCTCAGTGGGGGCAGGTCTGGGAGTGAGTCTGGGCTGAGCTGTGTTGGGTAAGCCTGCCCTCAAGCACCACAGTTGCTGTTAGCAGGGGTCAAAAGTCTTTTCTTTGCTTCTGGGCAAAGCTGTCAGAGAGAGGCTGAAATGGCCCCAGTCAGCCAGGAAGTCTGCGTGTGGGGTTGGGGCTGTCTGAGACCTGCAGTCTGGAGCAAGTCTCGCTCCTTTCCACACTCCCCAGCTCTGAGGCTTCTCCTGGGCCTCTGCCGGTGGGCAGGACCTCACACCAGCGGGTCTCCCCTGGCTGTGATGCAGGCCAGGAGGTTCCCTGCCCAGGATAGCAGCCTGGGCTGGGAACATGGCCCTCCCCTGCAAGGAGAGTTGACCCTCAAGCACGCTGATCCACCCCCAAAGGCACACGCACCAAGTAGGCACGTTTACAAATGTTCCTTCTCTGCCCCAGGGCAATGTGAGACTTAGGTGCACCGGGTCTGGTCTTCAGGTCTGATCCCTGGGCTCCGGAATTCAAACCCTGACCCCGCTAGGAAGTGGCATGTCAGTCCTAAGTCACCCACAGGGTGCCCAAGCTGGGTCGATGTCTCTCAGTCTCAGCATCTGCCCTGTTTTCCTGGAGTCACCAGGCCAGCAGCACCTGGGGGGGCTGGCAGATAGGGAGCTCACAGTCTGAGTACCCCTCAGTCTGCTGTAGGGCCCCAAATGGAAAGGTCCCATTCCCTTGAGATGCCTCCAGGTGGTGGCTAAATTGTCTCTCGGCAGCTGCAGGTAGGGGAGGGGGAGGGGAGAATGAGGCAGCATGGCGCCTGCCAATTGGCTTGAGTCTGTGGGCTGGGAGGTGTCCTGGGGAGCTGGGAGCCTGGTGCCATGGCCACAAGAGGCTCACCACTCACCAGCAGCAGCCATCTCTGGGCTGGTGTTAGCAGGTCTCTCCAATCACCCAGGAGCCCACCAGCAGTCCGAGATGCAAGGGAGGGGAAAGTTAGCGGCTCCACCTACCCTTGTCACCAGTCTCCAATCTTCTCCGTGGTCTTTCTCCTTCCAGTTCTCCTCCGCAACCTCCTCCTGTGGAGTCTCTCGTAGTCTCAGGTACCCCTCCTTCTGACCCTCGTTGTATGTATGCTTGTCTGCTTGCTTATTTCTTCCGCTTTCTTCTAAAATCTGTCTTTTTTGTGGAGACATTCTGGCTGGCGGCTTTTCTCGTCAGCCATCTTTAATCTCTCCTCCTAAAGTCATATTATTAAGTAGACAATTCATCTAAGTTGTCACTTTGAAAACTTGTGGTCATAATATGGTAATTTTGAGGATCAAATTAGTTATATATGTGAACATGGTGTATATTTGTCATTAGTATTATTAGGAATATTTAACATCTCCATGTTAAAATAATATAGCATGTCTAAAGCTTAATAAATATATAAAAATATATAAAAAATAATATGGCTTGTCTAAAGCAATAATATACAACATGTCTAAAGCTTGTATAATACTTCTTATAAAATTATCTTACCACAGGAAGAATTTTTAAGCTCTGAGTAGTGGAAATAGATTCTATTGGCTCACGTCTTAAGTGGGCATAGAACAGCAATGGCAAGGTCAATAAAATGGTCATGGTTGTTGCAAATTTGCAACTGCCATAGGGAGCAAACATCTATTTTAGCATTTACTATCAAGTTTGAAGAGTATGCTTTGTTAGATAAATGTCATAACATCTTCTGAAAATATTTTAGAATGATTTTAAATAATATAAAATTATAGTGAGTTGTATAATGTCATAATCACATTCTTTTTATTTTAAAAGGCAGATTATTCTTTTTAATGAATATTTGAGGAGAAATACTTAATTATGTCAATAAATTATTATAACTACAGCAGAGGAATGTTGATGGTATTCACATATTTTTGTATTTCCTTTCAATTTTTTTTACATAAATGTATTATCATTTTTAGGTTGATAATAATACTCTTCATTCTACTTATTGTAAGAACTTTCTATATTATTACATATTTACTTTACTTGTAGTTGAAACACAGGTAGTGGATATAAGTAGCATTTTGAGAAGTTTTAAAATCTGTGAATACATATTTCTGAACAATTTAAGTCATGAATGTTATACTTTATGTTAGGCGTAATTTGTATCATTGTGTTTAGAATAACAATATTAAATGTAGAATATTTTGGTCAATATTTTTGTAGTAATAAAACATTTAGCTCCTTTTTAATTTTTCTACCTTTCTTGGCAAATATATTAGTGGTTATGCCACATTTTATTTATTTATTTGTATTTCAGAACATTTTGGTTACAATTAATGCCTTTGCCTCGCCCAAGCCAGGGTTAGAGGCGTGCCCTTCCCCATACAGTGCTCTCCATTTTCATTAGTTGTAAGTTTACCCACCCCCACGTCCTCTACCTGACTGACACCCAGTGAATATTACTACCATGTGAGCACCTTAGTGTTGATCAGTTAGTACCAATTTGATGGTGAGTACATGTGGTGCTTATTTTTCCATTCTTGTGATACCTCACTTTGAAGAATGGGCTCAAAGCTCTACCCAGGGTAATATGAGGTGCTAGATTACCATGTTTTTTGTTGAGTAGTATTCCATAGTATACATATACTACATTTTATTAATCCACTCATGTATTGTTGGATACTTGGGTTGTTTCTACATCTTTGCAATTGTGAATTGTGCTGTGGTAAACATTAGAGTGTAGATGTTTTTACTGTAGAATGTCTTTTTTTTTTTTCCTTTGAGTAGATGCCTAGTAATGGGATTCCTGGATCAAATGGCATTTCTGTTTTTAGCTCTTTGAGGTATCTCCGAATTATTTTCCACAGGGACTGCATTAGTTTGCAGTCCCACCAGCAGTGTAAGATTGTTCCTATCTCTCCACATCCATGCCAGCATTTGTTGTTTTGGGACTTTTTGAAAATGCCAAAGTAATATATCTGATTATTATAGTTGAGGAAAAAAGAGTGGCTTTTAAGCAGAGCTTCAAACAGAAGATATAATGCTATTATTCCAGTTTCAAAATATTGTTGAAAACTCCCTTAATTGGTATATTAATATTAGCTTTTAATTGGGTTTTATGCTTAAATAAGTATAAAACATACTTCATTTTCCAAGCAAAGTTAGACTAGCACACCATAGTTATGGTTTTAATTCTGATTTGTCAGAGATTAAATACTTATTCTAACAATAAAATATCAATTTAGAGCACATGCCTTGATAACATTTGTGTTTTGTATCATGTTTTGTCCAATGACGTGATTTTAATTATGTTATTTCAAGAATCTACCATTATCAAAGGGTGATTATTTGAGAATTTTTGTCACCTGGATTGTTGTAGTTTGAATTCCTAGCACCAGAGGCCTGTGTTTGGAGAGGCGACCTATTGCTCCACAGTGGATAGCTATAGTAAGATAAAGAATGGCTGATGTCACCTATAAAATAGCTTTATGTTGCTCATGAAGGAGTGAGTTGAAATAGTAGTGTAAGCCTTGATGGCAGTGTTGTGGAAATCAATTTTAAAAAATGTTCTGCTTATACTAAATATCTACTGTATCACAGATTGGTCTTTCCACTCATAATTTTTGGAACTCTAGGCCCTTTAGTATTTATGTCTTTTCTTGATTTAATAAATGTATTCATGGAGTAACATTCATTATTCTCCAAATCACTAGCATGATGCCCATCCTTCCACAATTACTCTGACTGCAGAGCAATTCAGCCAATAACCATAGCATTACCTGATTCAATCTTTCATCTCATGCTTTAGTCTCACCTATACTTACTTCATTGGGCTATTCAGTTACCATCAGGAAATGTAACCATCACAAAATAAGAAGTACTTATTTCTTTCAATGTGTGTGAATTACAAATGCCAGTATTGATAAATGAATTTATAAGCCATTTCATTCCAAGAATACCTTACCATACTGATTAATAACTATCTTTCTGTTTATGAGACCAGAATGCCAAACTTAAACTGTATGCTATATCAAATTGCAATGGCATTTAGATTTTGTTAAAACATTTAAATGAGTTAATAATTTTATTTTTACATTTAATCAGAATTTATTAAATATATCAAAAATTATAATTGCAACCACTTATATATTATAACAAAAACTTTGGATATCAACTTAAAAATATGAGGATGTACATATATATGCACATACATATACATGTATTCAAAATACATATACTCAACATTGTTTTCTAAGAGTAGTTATGTAGAAAGCAAACATGAAGGAATGTCCATTATGTATATTCCAATTTTTTTCTTATATTACTTTTCAGAGATCAGTTTTATCTTGTATCTGTTTTGCATATTGGGCTTCTGTGTAATATTTTATTTCAAAAAAGAATCTTATGTCTAAATTTTTAAAACATATTTGATTTGCTTCCTTTGGTAAAAAATCTTAATTGTACACTTAGTATGTTACAAAGATGTATGAGAGGATTAATTTCTCTATACCTCAGTTTCCTCACCTTAAAGGAGGATACCTACCCCTCTTCCTCAGGGTTTTGATGGAAGAAAAAAGTTGGCAAATTTAAGAGGGTAATAAAAAGGGAAACTAATAAGTAAAGGTAGAATCATTACAGTTATTAGTAATCTAATACATATACTTTGCAGATATTAAGAGATAGTCATTAAATTCCAGATTCTGAGACTTTTGAGGGTCTCCTGTTCATCATATTTAATCTTTTTAGGTTGCCATTTCCTTGAGTTCAATCTTAACTGTTAATTTCTCTAAACAAAATATTTTCTATGTGTCTTTACATAGCAGTCCCCTCATGTCCTCATAAGGATGTGTCTTTCTCTATATTTTTTTAAGATGGCTTTTTATTTGTCATTCCTTAAGATATTGAGACTAAACTTTAAATAGTATTTCAATTGTGGCTACACAAAACTAAAAATATTTTATACATTTTTAGTTTTGTTTACAAAAATACTCTTAGAAATCATTGACTATCCAAATAAAAATACATATGCTTGCACATGTGGGTATGGATATCCCTTCCAATCATAACAAGAAGAAAACCTTAGCATTAAGTATATAATATTTAAAAATTTAGAAAAATTTTTTAAAATCCTTCATGTGAAGTGATGTCAGAGGACAGATGTCATGTCTTGCTCTATTTTTGCTCTATTACAGCAGGTATTAATGCTACATGTATTATAATTCTGTGTCAGTTTAGAATGCACTGAAATTTAAAAACTACACAGTCTGTTAATGATTAATGGAGTATAAATCGTACTTTAAATTCAATGAGGAAAGGTAATATTTGCAAAGGGAGATTATCTCTGAATATTTGTGTAAATTTCTATAATTTTGCTTACTAATGGACCTTCATGGTCCAATTCTGCCATTGAGAGAATTAGAAAAATACTTTATTATTTGTCATGAATATGTGCAGTCCCAAATGGCAGAAGCAAAGGGCATATATAAATAATAAATTTATTTATGACCTACAGAAAGAGTTCCTAACATGTAATTTGGTCCACTGAGATGTTCCATGAGAAGTTCATGTGTGTCTAAAAAGAATAAGAGTTAAGCATATATTTTAAAACAAAACATAAACTATCATAAAGAATACAAAATGCTTTATAAAATAAAGGCCTAGTGACTATATGGTTTATCTATATATTATATTAGAACCTGATAGTGCCTTAAACATAGGAACCACCGTCTGCCTAATACTAGATTTATTTTGGATTTATGTTGTTGTAACCACTAAAATGTTATTCTTGAACATCCAGAAAAGCTTAATTTCAAATCTAGATTGTCACCATTTTGTCAAGCAGATCTACATGGCCTTAAAAATACAAAAACAAAATATGATCACTATAATCTTTTAAAAACAAGTAATATAACCACAACTTATTAAATAAAATGACCATGCCAATTCTTTCTAGAGTTTTTCAACATGATATCGTCACTCAAGAGTTCTCTTAGGTCTAATGCCAAAAGAGATAATTGAAACAATCTAAAGTTTCTTAATTCTTAAATTCCTTTCTTGATTTGTTTTTCAAAGTAAAGCATTTACAAATCATCATGGCCAAATATTTTCAGTAACATTAACTGGTATTCATTACTTGCTAGATAAACAGACATAGTGATATTTTTAGTTCCGAGTGAGAAACTCCAAGGTAGAAGGGCCTAAGGGTTTTTCAGTGTTTTTTGAGTTAGAAAGGACAACTACCAAGCTGTATTTTCTTTCTATAAAATAAGAACATATGTCCTGATTTTTGAAAATATTTTTTTTAAATAAAAGTACTAGACATATTATTGTAATGTATGGCATAAGATTATCATGATTTTCCAGATGAAAATCAATTAAATAAATGGAATGAAAACCAAAGCTCATTTAATGTAGGTTCCCCACATAAACAAGACTCAAAATACAATGATTAAAACTAGTAAGACTCAATATGCAATGATTAAAACTAGCAAATCATAAGCATGATGAATTGCATTAATCATGAACTGGCTTTAAGTAATTAGCTCAACAAATAAAAGAAAATTTCCCCAACTCCCAAATGAATTACACAGCAATTTCAGGAGTTCATCTTCTACGTTAATGAAGAGTCACCTATACTAAGAATCTTACTGAAACTTATAGGTCTAAGGGGAAAAGATATATTCATAGTGAACAGTGGGACACAAAGGCTTTTCCACCCTCCACGAACCCAGGCATAGTGGCTAATTAGGAATTGTGGGGTGAACCCTCGGAGTTGCGGTATCCATAAGGTACCCTTCAGGAGAGTGTCACAGAGACAGGAGTGCTCGCTCCCTTACACCTAGTCACTTCTTCCTCTGCACCTCCCATAACCACAGTGTCAGAGAAAGCAGTTTGAGGTTAGGCCAACTGGGTGCTGCAGCTCCTCCCCCACCAATCACAACCTTGAGAGTAGTTTGAATCGAGAAGCTCATGAACAGCTACTTCTACAGTGGGTATATGCTCCAGGCTGAGGTCACCATGGAGAGCGGGGCCCACCACAACTTGGGAGCTGTCTACCCATCGGTGTTTTGAGGGGTTGCGTGCTGGCAGCTCAGGTAGGTGGAGGGGTCCAGGTGCCTCCTGGACGAGAGAGTGGTACAGGCAGACTGCAGGGGCGAGGTCTTCCACCTGGACTTGGGTGGAGAGGAAGCCCTTGTAGACATATCTAATGGGAGAGTATGGTGGGGTGCTGAGGAATGGGGATCTGTGTGCCCCTCAACCCCAGAACCACTATATTGGATAAGGGTGCTGCATTTGGAGAGAAATAGCCTAGCCCCAGTTCCATGGCAACCAAATGCCTCAGGAACACCACTGAACAGGCGCTGTGAACCCTGCCCCCACTATTTACAATAGGAAGGGAAGAAATTCACAAGTGGCTGCTTTTCTTCAATGGAAGCATGCACCCGGCTGAGGTTCCTGCCGATAAAGGGACCCAATCTTCTTCCTTTGGGATCTTGTGGTGGAACAGGGTGCACAATTGGGGAACACTTTGCCTGTCAGTGTTTTGTGGAGATGCACACTAGTCAGTCAGACACACAGACTGGGGAGAAATTTGAGAGCTGGACTCAGGTCGTGAGGGAACTCACACGTACTAATCTGACGGGAGTGTGCCATGAGGTTCCAGGGAGCAGCTATTTCGGAGGGTGCTCACCAGTCCCCACAGAGAAACTGTGCAATTGGACAAGGGTAGAAAGAGCTCTCCTGGGGTCTTAGCACTCAAAAGTTTAAGCTCCTCCTCCAGAAACAGACTTCCTGGTTTGGAGAACTTGTCCTGAACCTCATACCAGAAGCGCCCCCTAGTAGCCAGAAAAGCAACTTCTGAGCCCTGTCGAAGCTTTGCAAAAACTTTCAGGCCATCACAACCCAACCAGAATCTGCCTTGCTCCTCCCCCAACCTTGGTCGCAGTAGAGCTCAAGCAACTCCTGAGGAGATACAGGGCCCCTCCTAAAGCTTGGGGCACTCATGTGTCCCACTTGCAAGACCATGTGCACAAAAGAACAACTTGGCAACTGGCTTTTCCACAAAAACATCAATGAAAGAAGAACAACTCTATAGCTTGGCATAGCACCATTGAACTCAAGCAAACAGGATACGGCTGATTTGTGCTCACAACTACCACCTGCCATCTCAGAAATTAAGCTGGGGGACCCAAATCAATTAGCACTGCTGGGAAGAGGTGAAGATAGCAGGTCAGAGGCAACCTGAGAAATTCATCAAACATGCTTGAACACCCCATAGACAACTTGGGACTAGCATTACTCTCATGGGCACAGCCAGGGATCCATATTTGGGGACCTGGAGATAGGTCCTGAAAACCATCAGGCTAACTGAAGACTTCTCAACTGAGACTGTACAATCCAGTAAAGATTGGAGCCCCATTCTCAGTCTTCTCAAATACAATGATGATCAGCATAGAATTTTGAATCCTACAAAAACTATGTTTCATATATGAGGGGGAAAAAGACTTTCTGAGACAAGCAAACACTGAGGGAATTCGTCAAGATCAGACCTGCCCTGCAAGAGGTAATCAAATCTGCACTACACATTGATCAGCACAATATACACTCACCAGTGTAAAACCACCCGAAAAGTAAAGCTCAGAGCCCATATGCCATAATGGCATAAGAAGGAAAACAAAGCAATTAAGTTCTACCCAACAGGATGAACAGAAATCCACCCCACTTATCAATTCCATAAATAAATTCCCCACTCAAGAGACATAGACCCGCTGAATGGATAAAAACTATATAAGATATATATATATATATATATATATATATATATATATATATATACTATCTCCAGAAAACTCATCTAACCCACGAGGACTCATTCAAACTCAAGGTGAATGGATGGAAAAAATGGAAATTGAAAGAAGGCTGATGTAGCCATTCTGATATCAAATAACATAGACTTCAAATCAATAGCAAAGAAAGACAAAGATGATCATTATGTAATGGTAAAAGGAAAAACTCAGCAAGAAGACAAAACAATCCTAAATATTTATGCACCAACATAGGTGCACCCAGAGTTATAAAACAAACTCTACTAGAGCTAAATAAAATTATAATAGCAGCATCATACTAGTTGGAGACTTCAACATGTGACTGACAGAACTGGACAGATTCTCCAAGCAGAAAATAAACAAAGAAATACTAGACCCTAGAACTAGATATACTAGAAATACTAGACTCTAGAACTCTAGACATATGGGCCTAATGAACATTTACAGAACATTCTACCTAAAAACTACTGAATATATGTTCTTCTCATTAACTCATGGAACATTCTCTAAAATTGATCATATCATAGACCACAGAGCATGACTCAACATATAAAAAAAAATAGAAATTATACCATGTATCTTCTCAGACCATAGTGGAATAAAATTAGAAATCAACTCCAACAGAAACACTCAATTCTATACAAAGTCATGGAAATTAAACAAGCTACTGCTGAACAATTATTTGGTCAGGAGGAAACTAAGATGAAAATCAAAAGATTCCTTGAACTAAATGACAAAGGGGACACAAGTTATCAAAATCTACAGGATTCAGCAAAAATAGTCCTAAGATGAGAATTCATAGCCTTAAATGCCTACATCAGAAAGACAGAGGGATTATAAATCAACAATCTATGAATCAAGTCAAGGAATTAAAAAAGGAAGAGCACACCAATCCGGAACCCAGCAGAAGAAAAGGAAATATCTAAGGTCAGAGAAGAACTAAATTAAAATAATAACAAAAGACTTATACAAAAGATTAATGAAGCAAAAAGTTGGTTCTTTGAAAAGATAAACAAAATTGATAGATTTCTTGCTAGATTAACCAGAAGAGAGAGGACTCAAAGAAGTTCATTCAGAAATGAAAAAGGAAATATTACAATGGATACTACACAAAAACAAAATATTATCTCTGAATACCATAAAACCTCTATGCACAGAAACTTGAAAACATTGAAGAAATGCACAAATACTTGCAAACACACAACCATCAAAGGCTCAAACAGGAAGAGGTAGAACCCCTGAACACACCAAAAAGAAGCAACAAAATTGAAGCAGCAAAAAAAATCTTCAAACAAACATAAAAAAATACTGGACCAGATGGTTTCACAACCAAATTTTACAACATCTACCAAGAAGAATCGGTACCCATACTGCAGAAATTATTTCGTAACATCAAGAAGGAGGGAATCTTCCCCAACTCATTCTACGAAACCAGTATTATCTTGATACCAAAGCCAGGAAAGGATACAACAAAAAATTAAAACTATATACCAATATTCCTTATGAATATAGATGTAGAAATTCTCAATAAAATTCTAGCAAACCAAATAATCCACCATGACTAAGTGGGCATCACCCCAGGGATGAAAGTTTGGTTCAACATAGGTAAATCCATATGATTCACTAAATAAACAGAAGCAAAAACAAAGACCATATGATTATCTCAATAGATGCAGAAAAAACATTTGACAAAATTCAGCACCAATTTATGATAAGAACTCTTAACAAAATTGGGATACATGGACCATAACTCAAAATTACAAAAGCTATATATGACAAACCCACAGCCAACATTATACTGAATGGGGAAAAGTTGAGAGTATTTCCACTTAGAAATGGAAATAGACAAAGTTTCCCACTGTCACTACTTTTATTCAACAAATCGCTGAAAGTCTTAGCCAGAGCAATTAGGGAAGAGAAGTCAAGGATATCCAAATGAGAAAAGAAGAGGTCAAACTATTGGTTTTTGCTAATGATATACTCTTATATCTAGAAAACTCCAAAGATTCTTCCAAGACTTGGAATTGATAAATACAGCAAAGTCTCAGGCTACAAAATCAATGTACACAAATCAGTAACATTTCTATACAACAATGACAGTCAAGGTAAGAATCAAATCAAAGACTCAAAGTCTTTCAAAATAGCAACCAAAAATATAAGATACCTAGGTATATATTTAACAAAGGAGGTGAAAAACCTCTATGAGGAGAACTATGAATCACTGAGGAAGGAAATCACAGAGGATGTAAACAAATGGAAAAACATACACTCATTGAGCATCAGAATCAACATTGCTAAATGTCTATAGTACCCAAATGATTTAAAGACTCGATGCAATCTACATCAAAATACCAATGTCATCTTTCACAGATCTGAAAAGAATAACTTTATTCTTCATATAAAACCAGAAAAGAGCCCCAATAGCTTAAGAAACCTTAAGCAAATGGAACAAATTGGGAGACATCACTTAACTGGACTTCAAGCTCTGCTACAAGGCTACAGTAACCAACACAGGATGGTACTGGCATAAAAATAGAGACATAGATCAATGGGTCAAAATGAGAATCCAGATATAAAACAATCCTCATATTGCCATTTGATCTTTAACAAAGCAGAGAACACTATACACTGAGGGAAAGAATCCCTATTCAATAAATGGCTCTGGGAAAATTGGATAGCCACATGTAGAAAATTTATACAAGATCCTTACCTTTCACTACTCACAAAAATTAATTCATGATAGATACCATACTTAAACCTAAGACATAAGAATTCTTAAGAATTCATAAGAATTCTAGAAGAAAAAGTTGGAAAATCTCTTCTAGATATTAGCCTAGGCAAAGATTTATGAAGAAGACCTCAATGGCAATCATGCTAACAAAAAAATTTAATAAATGGGGCTTGATTACATTTAAAAGGTTCTGTACATCCAAGGAAACCATCAACAGAGCAAATAGACAACCAACAGAATGTGAGAAAGTATTTTCATGTTATACATCCGATAAAGGGCTAATAACCAGAATCTGTAAAGAACTCAAGCAAATAGCAAGAAAAAAACAAACCACATTTAAAACGTGGACAAAAGACATGAACAGAAGTGTTTCAAAACAAGATAGACTAATGGCCACTAAACATATGAAAAAATGCTCAACATCTCTAATTACCAGGGAAATGCAAATCAAAACCACAATGAGATAGCGCTTAACTCCAGTGACAATGGCTTTTATCTAAAAGTCCGAAAACAACAGATGTTGGCATGAATGCAGAGAGAAAGGAACACTTATACACTGTTGGTGGGACTGCAAGCTAGTACAACCTCTATGGAAAATAGTATGGAGATTGCTCAAACAACTAAAAGTAGACCTACCATTTGATCCGAATCTCACTACAGGGTATTTCAAAGGAAAAAAAAAAAAGGCATTTTGCCGAAAAGACTCTTGCACTCAAATGTCTATTGTAGCACAATTCACAATTGCGAAGTTGTGGAATCAATCCAAATGCTCATTATTTGGATTAATCCACTCATCATCATGAGTGGATTAATAAAATGTGGTATATGTATACAATGCAATACAACTCAGCCATTAAAAATGAATTAATACCTTTCATAACAATCCGGATGGAACTAGAGACTATTCTCCTAAGTGAAGTATCTGAAGAATGGAAAACAAACACCACATGTGCTCACTATTAAATTGAAACAAATTGATCAGCACTCATGTGTGCAGATGGAAGTAAAACTCAATGGAAATCAAGCAGGCGGGGAAAAAGGCGATGGGTAAAAATTACACCTAACGGGAACTATGCACTCTATCTGGGTGATGGGCACTCTCATAACTTTGACTCAACCTGTACCAAAGCAATTAATGTAACCAAAACATGTTTATCCCTGTAATATTTTGAAATTAAAAAAAAAAAAAGAATAGTAAGGAATCTGTTTAGAAACCCACATTTCATTTTTAGGGGCTGACCATAAGGAATTATGTGGTATACCTTGCAAGGGGAAAGATACCTTACTTGCAAGAGATTTGGTGCACAACCGGAGCACCCCAGTCCGTGAAGGGAGTTGCAATTAAGGACTTGGGCCCTTCTTGCCACTTACGTTCTTACGCATATTTGTTTACCTAGCCCAGAGGCCTTTATTCCTAGGTCTCTTTATCTGGGGCGGTTGGCAGAGGTCTTCCTCAGGCACCCCTACCAACCCTTCCTTATGGGAGTAGAAGGGAGAAAACTTGAAGACACTTTTCCCCATTGTGACCCAGTACTTTTCCTCTCCCAGTCCTTTTCCCTAGCCCCCCATCCCCACCCCAGAGTCCATAAAACTACTGGAGGCTTTTGTTTGGTGTGCCCTCAACATTTAGATGACTGCCCACATCCATGCTGATCCCTCTGACCCTCAACCATGGTAGGTTTCCACGGGGGAGGATAAAACAGGGGCAGTTGGTACTTTCTCCAGTTTTAACAACTTGCATAGGTTTACGCAGTAAGGGATTAAAGGATTCACTGTTATTTTATTTTGGCTCCTTGTTACTGTAGTCAGCTTCTCTAATATCTGCAACTCAGCCTTGTCTATAGCTCAGCTGAGCTCCTGAGAAATAGCTTTCCTATATTTTTTGTCATAGTTTACATTTTATAATCAGACCAAGTTAAATACGAATTTGAAGTTAGTAATATTTGTAACTCCATAGTACATGGAGTCATTAATGGAAGAGAAAACACTCCAATATGCAATGTATATGGAATTTTTAAAGCAACTTGTTTTTTGGAAGCCAGCTGTATTTTGTGGCAGCACATATTATTCTATGTCAAAAATATGTCTTCTCTATATATTAAAAATGAGACATAAAAGTATTTATGAATTATTTTATTGTAAAATTCCTTAGGGCACTAACTTTGCCATGCATTCTAAGGTTCACCATTTTCATTTTCAGGTAAAAAAAAAATATATATATATATATATATATACACACATGTATAAAACCAACCAACCACATATATGTATATGTATAAGTTAAATTTTGTTTTACATGTATAACAAGTTATTTAAAGACATTTATTCTGAAGATTGGAGAAATAGAGGAAGCCCTGTTGCTTAAAATGAATGATTGATCCTGGCCCATCATTTTCCTTGTTAATATTTGGATTTTCCTGCCTGGCTTCCTGGGAAATCTAATTTGTGTGCTACGTGGGACTGATTCTATTACAATACTTTTACTGAGTTTCTCTTTTTCAGTATACTATTTTTCTCGCAGTTGTTATGATTGCAGTTTTTAGTGATTTTTTTCTCTCTTCTTTGTGTTCTGTTTTGTATTTCCCCCAAGGCAGTGAGTCATTCTGGAAGGTGGTGTAATTTGTTTTGTTCAGCAGATTTCTTGCCATGCATGTCCTATGCATTTAGCCTCTTTCAACCTTCTTTCCAAATGTTGCTTCTTCTGGTAATCATTTTCACCTTTTTCAGGTCACTTCATGATGTCCGAGGCTGAGAAGTTTGTTCTATTTATTGCTATGTTCCAAGCACATAGAAGAGTACCGGACACATCCTATGTGTATTTATTCAATAAATATATGTTGAGGCAGTGAATTAAAATGGGCTTGCCTCTCCTCTTTTAATTTTCCATGATGTCTTGTTGGTGGCAGCTTACTGAGATGCTTACCGTGACTTCAGTCACAACTTTTGAATATGCTACTGCCCTTTGTAGTTTTTTTTCTAAGTGCACCACAGCATTCTGTGCCTTTGTTTCTAAATCGTATGGAAGAAACTTCAATTATGTCTTTAATTTTGCATTGAAGAGTTGAAATTTAAAAACTAGTAAAATAAAAATAATTTTATTATATGATATCACATAAAATATACTAGATAACACGATGCGTTGTTCTGTAATCACTCTCATGACACCATTACATTCAATAATGTTTGTTTTATTCATCTTACCTTTCTAAATACTTGATTATCTCAATAGAATTGAAAATCCCAGAAAGAATACCATTGACATAGGAAAAAAAATAATTCCTTTAAAAAGGACCCAATAAAATAATACATTTTTTTAAACTTTAGAGGTTTAGATAATTAGGATGTACTTATATACAGTCTAAAAAAAAAAAAGAGTTGTCTCTTCTTTTATTATATGTTCCTATATACCAGGAGAAACAGTTCATAGTTCTTTTCAGTTTTGTTTTGTTGTTTTGTTTTTTAGTTCAGATGGAGGAATCAGATATACTCTTTTGTTGAATTGTTATATATTTAATCTGACCTGGTCTTAATTCTCTGTGCTCCGTAATTGGACACAATTAGTAGGGAACCATAAATTTGTTCCTTAGGTATATTGCCCTTCACGATTAATAGTGCTTTCATAGGTTAAACACAAAGAGATCTCAAGCACAGAGTTTTGCTACAAAAATAGGGTAATCAAATTCCATAAACATGAATGTGTGATTATTTTCAAACCAACAGAACAAAAGTCTGAATGCATAGGGCACATGAGGTGGAGGAGAGAGGCAGGGGAATAAAAATAAATAAATAAATAAATAATCCATATGGTGTGCTAGATAAGGATTAATGCTCTGGAGAAAAAACAAAAGCAATGGTTTGAGTTTCTGGGGCTGACGGTATGTGTTTGGTGGGAGATTTGGTTCTCAAAAGAAGAGTCATTGGAAACCTTAATGAAAAGATCTTTTTTTGAGCAAAGAATTAAAGAAAATGAATGAATTACCTGTGTAGACTTTTGGGGATACAGTGTTATAAGCAGGGCTGGCTGGCTACTGTGGAGAGATTGCAAAATGAAAAGTGGGAACCTTGTTCAAACAGCAGCAAAGGAACTTCTCCCTTTCTCCCATGTCACCGATTTTTGTTTAAGGTTATTAAGTACAAAATGTCCAATTTCCTTAAGTAATAAGTTTTACAGTTAATAGATCTGACATTTCTCTTTGGCACTTCTTGTTTTATTTTTATTATGAATGTACACCTTAATTCTTTGAAACATACGGTTTCGCTTGTGATTATCTTTCAAAAATTTTTTAGAACAATTTTTGAGAAATCATGGATAAGTCAAAAACTCAAGTTATTTTTGAATATGAGTTCTGTCCTGGAAACAATACAGTGCAGACAGCTAGAAATATCAATGAAGTGTTTGGGAAAAATGTGGCTAATGAACACACAGTATGGCCATCATTTGAGAAGTTCCATTGTGGTGATTTTAATCTTGAAAATGAGCCACGTGAGCAACCTGAGACCAAGGTGGATAATGATGAGCTGAAAGTTGTAGTGGAAGCGAATCCAGCTCAACCTACGCATGAATTAGCAGCAAGGTTTGATGTTATTATCCCAACAATGTTGGACCATTTGAAACAAATAGGCAAAGTAAACAAGCTGGATAGATGGGTACCATGTGAATTAAATGAGCACCAGAAAAAAATAGTCTAGAAGCTTGCCTTTCTTTGCTGTTACAACATAAAGGCAAATCATTTCTACAATGTATTATAAAGTGTGATGAAAAATGAATTCTTTTTTACAATTGTAAGCATTCAGAACAATGGTTGGGTAAAGATCAAGTGCTGAAACACAGTTTAAAATGACATATTCATCAAAAAAGGATAATTGCTTGGTGGTTCTGCGCTGGTATTAGCCACTACAACTCCATGAAACATGGTCAATCGATGACAGCAGATGTCTACTGCAGCCAATTAGATAAAATGATGAGGATGCTTGCTATTAAGCAGTCGAGAGTGATCAATAGAGACAGGCCAATCTTCTTCCAAGACAAAGCTTGACCACATGTAACACAAACAACATTGCTCAAACTACAGGGGCTGGATTGGAAACTCTCTGTCATGTGCCATATTCAGCAGACCTCGCACCAACTGTTTACCACTTCTTCCAGGCTTTGGACCACTTCTTACAAGGAAAAATATTCAATTCTGAACAAGCTGTGGAAAATGCCTTTAGCGATTTCATCACCACTCACTCTCCAGGCTTCTTTGCTGCTGGCATAAACAAGCTACCATTAAGATGGCCAAACTGTGTTGATAGTTTAGGCGCATACTTTGATTAATTGTACTGCTTCTTGTTATAAGATATAATAAACTAAACTTTTGATTCAAAATCGGACATTTCCTATTTAATGACCTAATATTTGCTATTTGATGTCACAATCCCTTGGGCATAGAATACTTGTTAGATAAGTGCTGACCCTCACAGGTCCCTGGGGCTCAGGTTCGTGACTTTGTCTACTGGCTTTCATTTCTGCATCCCAGCCCCTACTGGGGGCAGAGAGTGACAGTGATTTCTGAGTGTGGGAAGAGGAATGGGTGGTTGAGAATTTATTCCCAGGAGACAACGAGAAGGTAGGACCTCATGTGAGCCAAGACTTCAAGCCTATAGCATATGCTCCATTTTCCCATTGATTTATGTATAAAACACATGTTCAAAGATAAAATTATTAGTATTAATAATTTCAATACAGTGACTATAAAGCATTAAACTACAAGCCTGTAGTTCCCTTCCGAATGTGGGTTTCTTTGGGATTGCCCTAGTTGCCCATCCTTGAAGCCATCCCTGGGTGTAGGCAGAGCAAATACCAAGTACAAAAGCCATGAACTAGGATTATGCAAGCAGTGTTTTGAGACCCACATACAACAGAGTGAGCAAAAGGGAGAGAAATAAGAAACACGTTCGAAATGCGAGGCAGCTTCAGATTGTCAAAGGCTTCATTTTCGTTGTAAATTCTTTGAATTTCATTCTCAGTAAAACAGACAGTGAGAGGTGATGATATTTTGAACCAGGTGTGCAGTGGTGAGAAGTGATTTGTTTCTAGATACATTTTGAAAGTCTCTACTTTCCTATCACAGGTTTTGCTGACAAAATTGCCTGTGACATTTAAAAGAAAGAGGGGAGTCAAAGAAAATTCCAGGTTTTTTTTTTTTTTTTCATTGAAAACTCTTAGATCTACTATTCACTGAGCTAAAGATCATGGTAGGGACAGGTTTTAGAATGGGTGAATCGTGTGTTTGGTTTCAGACAGGTTAAATTTTTGAAGCTTTTTAGTAACTGAAGTAGAGATAATTATTTGTTAAAGAAATTGACTATTAATCACCTACTGAACGCATGAGTCTGGAGAGGAAAGGAAAAGTCTTCATGGAAGATGTAAAGTTGGGAACCACTGGCATAAGTGTATGGATGGTATTTGAAGTCATGATAGCAGATGATTTTTATCAAGAAAGTAAGTGAAATTAGAAAAGAGATACAAGGATTGAAGTGATACCCCAATAATAACCATCAGGAAGCTGAGAAGGAACCAGTAATACTGGGAAATGCCAGTGAGAAGGAGAGAAACAAAGAGAGTATGATTTCCTGGAAGCCAGCTGAATACAGTGTTCAGAGCATAAGAACAAACATTTGTGTCAGATAATAATCATGAAGACTTAAAGGACATAGCCTTGACCGTCAGATATAGCAACATAGATAATATCAACACACTTGACAAGAACATTGTCTATGGAATGGGGGGAGGGAGAACCAATGACAGGCCCAGGAAAGAACAGGAGGAGAAAAATTGGAGGTGGGTGATTTTAGGCTGTTTTAGAGAGGAGTTTTGCTATGACTTGAAACAGAATTGAGGAGGAGGTGGCAAAGAATACTTTTAATGGTGTGTCCATTTTAGCAAGTATTCCTTTTGACACCTAGCAGTACTGCAAACACCCTGTGGGCAAAGGCCATGCCTTATGGTTCTTGCATATTACCTAGCACTAGTTCCAAATAGTAGCTTGAGTGAGATGTAGCATGTGTCTGCAGAGGTGAAGATTGAATAGTATGCTAGAGCACGAAATATTAGAGACCCAATTGTTTAATTGTATTTTGATGATTTTAATTGTAGTTTACGTACTAAATAAAGCTACCTTCTCAATGAGGTTGTATTTAGGAATATAATTCCATGTGGCACAGAAGTGATATCTGTACACAGCAATGTGTGAGCACCAGTGATATCAGTCATGCTGTTTATCAGCCTGTTTATAATGTGGCATATCATAGAGATGATACATAAAGCCATGTAGGTGATGTCAATCAGGCAAATGAATTATAATAACAAGTGGTTAGTGTTGCTTTTACAAGCCACCTACCTTCCTTCTCCAGGAAAACAACAAAGGGAAAAACAAAACAAAACTAGTCAGAACTTGGCAGAGATTAAGGGTTCCCAGCAAATGATACTGCAGTTCAATTCAAGGCTCTAGCTTTAGGGAAGAAATAGAGTACTGTGAAGAAAATTTCCTGTAAAAGCTCATTTAATCCACACAAAAACAGCAGAATATCTGATACGATGGACATTTGGGACATGGAGTTTAGAGCGTTACGATGGGATCATGGTGACTAAAGGAACCTAGACTCTTCATGTTGTTCCAATGTGGTTTTGGAGATTGTGTAAGGAAAAATATTTGGATATAGACATCAAAACTGTTAATTAGCAGACCAGAAAAAGGTCTGAGCTGATATAAAAACCATGGGAAATTCACAGTTCATTTTAATCAGTTTGTAACAAGTTTCTTATAGAAAGCAGCATTTAAGATGACATTTGTACAGTTGCATATTAGCAATGAGGGTTTAAAATATATTTAGAATTTTTAAAAAAGTAAAACATAAGAATGAAGTCATACTAGCATAATTTAAGTTAGTTGCATATCTTAGTAACACCTACCGATGTAGAAATTGATGGTAAGTAGCCAAGATATTTGGAACAAACCAGTTCTCTCAGTGCCTCAATTTCCATATTAGCAAAATGGTAAATAAAACTAGATACTTTTTATTTCATATTTTATACTTCACAGGATTACTTTGAAGCTGACATCTCTGTGTAACGTAAGATGAAATTTGGCTAATAGGGAATGATTAGATTTGGAGTATAATCCAATAACACCAGGATAGTGATATGGAAAAATTTTTGAAATTTAAAGATTACTAAAGTGAGAAAGGATGTAAGGAAAGAGCAAGATGAGCAGACAGACAGAAAGACACTAGTTAACCCAGAGAGCACTCGGGGGTCTGAAGCTGGAAAATAAACAATAGTTGAAAGAGTAAATACAAAAGTACTAAAACTGAGGTCCCAATTTTGTCAAAGAGTTCATTAAAAATAATGGAGACTAAGAAATATATTGGCAGTAGGCAGCTACTTCCACAAATGATTGTGATATTGAAGAAGCATGAGGATCTCAAATGGAAATAAATACTTCTAACTCAGGATGTTTCATGTTATATGTAGTGTAAATTGTTCATTACAAGTAAATGTACAGAATAGCCTTTAAACCCTGCCTAATTCATCCTAATTAATAGAACCAGAAAGGAAAACAAGGTGAGACAAAGGGTATGATTTATCATGTGTTCTGCTTATTGAGATACTTGACAAGAATATTTTGGGAGAATTTAAAACTCTTTTTCCTTCATGTTTCCATGAAGAAATAGTATCCCTTTATTTCCTCAGTCAGTCCTTTCCTGGGAAGAAATTCTGACTTAAAAGTCTAGGAGAAGAACTACGCATGTATAACTCAAAACTCCTAGATCCCTTTAGGGATCAAGTCTTCCCGAAAGAAGCCTGCATTTCCATCAGTTCTTGACTGTATTTAAACTTAGCAGTACAGGCACTGTCTTGGTGGCTAGCCTTAGAATTGACCATTTGCTTTTGCCTGAGTGACGCGAACTAAAGCTTCATATACAAAATAACTACATAAAGAGAGCAATATTTTTGCATCCATTTGTCTGACTTCTATAGCTATATCTCAACTGTTCTAATATCAGGCAGGGAAAGGAAACGTTACACAATAACAGCCCCCGGCTAAAATCCCAACATGTGCCTTCACCTTTCTTGATTCATTTTATAGTATGGAGACAGCTCTTGTGGAACATCAATAGCTTCAATGGGCCCACTGGGGTCTCAAGTGACAACAAAGGTCTTTGTAGGTTTTGCTTCAAAAAAGAAAATGCATACTTAACCCTGGGCTCAACCATCTTTAATCCCAAGCAGTCTGCTCAATTTTAAATCTTCAGCTCACCAGCATGAAACAAAACAGAAGCAGTAGAAAAGGGATATCAGAAAGAGATAGCATTGTTACCTGTTCGGCCTTTGTGGTAGCTAAGTTTATCTATGAAATCTTTCTACATCTAGTATTAATAAAACTTAATTTCTGCTTCAATTGCAGTGACGCAAAGGATTATAATAGACTCAGCCTGAGGACGTATATTTTCAAAGGAGAAGTTTGGGATAATAGTTCATTCCAGAGAAGTGTGTCACCTAGTTTGGGGAGTGTCAAAGGAAGAATCATTAATGATACATGCATCAAGACCTAATATATAAAGAAGAAATTTGTGAGTTAGCTTTCCAGGAAGAAAAGACAATATGGGGGCAAGGCATGGCATGATCAAGGAGCACAGAGAAGGACGCAATAGCTGGGGTCCAGAGAAATACAGACAGCGTGGCACAGGTGAGGCTTAAGAGGTTATAAAGCAAGGCGTGGCCAGCTGTCTTGAGGACAACAGGTGTAGTTGCTGGTGAAAGTTGCAAATGTGTTTGAAATCACTCTTTATTTGGGGAGAAAAGGTTAATAAGATAAGCCATTATTAATACATTTTGAAAGACAGATATAATTTCTAAAAGTACCAGCACCCTTTCCTTCTTCGTTTTCAGTGTTCTATAATTTTCAATAAGCTTCTTTGGCTAGATTGATAGCATATCCTCATCTATAAAATGCTGATCTATGAGACTTCCAATCTTTAAATAATGAATTTTAGTGACCCATGAATCTAATTTGAAAGGTGCTATAGCATTGCAACACAGTACAGTATTATGATCTATTTTAAAACATTCAGTGTCATTATGCCTTTAACATGTTCTTAAGATATACATACATAATGAGTGCGATGTGCACCGTCTAGGGGATGGTCAGGCTTGAGGCTCTGACTGGAGAGGGGAAAGGGGCAAGGGCAATGTACATAACCTTAACATTTGTACCCCTATAATATGCTGAAACAAAAAAAAAATGTTCTTAGGAATTAGGTTGATTATACATCAGCATTTGCCGAGTGAGTCCAACAATGTAAGTGACTGCTTGGATGGCTAACTCTAGCTTGAATTATTTCAGAAAAGAAAGATCAGAGGAGAGTGATGGAAAGTTTAAAATTTGCCAACCTCTATAGGCAGCTGTCATTTCAGTTTATATTCTTCAGAAAATAGGCATGTGAAGTGAATTCTGCTGCTTTAACATTCCAAGCTGATTTGGAATATTTCCAGAGCCTCCCCATTATTCTAAACATATAGCACAACCCTCTCTAGAATTCAAGAGTTGTCACTTGTCACCTTTATATTTCCAATCAGAAAAGAACTGCAGAGAAGCATAGTAGTACATCATGGAAATATTTGCATTGCATTTCCCTAAAGGACAAATATTTTATCAATCGAATAAGACAAAGAACCGGGTTCTGCTTTTTAATATGCACATGCATGTAATTTGTACTGCTTTATGAGTATCTTTCAAATCAACTCTGATCCTTACTGCTAACAAGGTTTCACACTTTCATTTCATAAATACAATGATAAATATACAGCCAACGACATTGCCAATCTTATTTCCTCATTATTCAGTACTTTGTGTATATGGAGACAAAGTTTTACATTATGTTCTGTATTAAAGTGAATTATGGTACATCTTTCTGTGTTCACATATAGTCTTAATTTTGAGGTCTTAGTATCAAAATATAAATGCCTCAGGGATTTTTCTTATGCCAGTACCTTCTATCTTCCACTGTTATTCCCTTGTACCCATAGATAAATCCTTTTGCTGAAATAGCATTGGCACAGGCTGAGAAATAATTATTTTACACCTAACTTCAGCAGAAACATACCATTGACAATTTCTCATGTACTTGAATACATGTTGTTATTTTCCAAAATAGTATCTTTGGCAAGGACTGACAACATGCATATCTTGGTCATCTTAATTGACTATTAATATGTACAATGATTGGTGACTCAATAACGTCTTAAAATAAGTGTTCTATAGCTTGGTTTTCTAAGACTGGTTCTGACTTGACTCTGTGGTACAATAATAGTTCTCTAGAATTCTACTTGCTTAGGGGGATTAGTCATCCCTTATATGTGGGCTACTGTAACTCTTTTGGTCATTATCTCTGGTCTACCACCCCCCACAGCTTACTTCCTAATGCCAGTAAATACAGCTCTAGCTACAAGAGTTAACATTCAACTTTCTCCAACCTCGTATCGGTGATCATTGCTTTCCGTGATTTTTCTTCTAATGCCGCTTATTGCAATTTGTGTGCCTTTGCGGCACATACCTATAGCATCTTGTTTTCGACCAGCATTACCACTTTATTAAATGTACACAAAGAGAGAATATTTTAAATATGAAAAATGTGCCACTTCTCTTTCCCTGTCACTCAATGATCCAATTAGAACTGCGACATGACTGCATTTGTTCTGCTGAAATTAACTTTGAGCTATAATTAGGCAGTCATAGTCATAATCATCCTTAGTTTTCTCGAATACTCCATATGTACTCCAACCCACAGGACTTGGTTTTGACTATGTACCCCATTCTCAACAAGCCTGAAAGAGCTCTTTGTAATGTCTCTCTATTCAACTCTTTATTCAAGACATAATTTAGATATCAGTATTTTAGGGAAGTATTGACGGCTCTCGCTCACACCATTTGGTTTCACTGACGTTTGCATTTAATTGCGCTTCCAGCCTCAGGTGTAATTTACGTAAGCTATGTCAAAATAAGCCATTGTGGTTTCTTTTTATATTTAGAGAAAGGTACAAATGGTGATTAATGCTCTTTCCCACCCGTATTTAAAAAGTAACTAGTCAGAAGCCTTTCTAGAGAGTATTATTAATTTTGAAAACATGTTGATCCTCTAAAAAGTGATCTTCTTCCCTTTGTTGACTTGTTGGAAAATTGTTTTCCTTAGAAATGGTTGACACAAACACATAGAAACACACACTATAAGTAATGATTAATCATCGCATAGTTTCTCTACCAGCAATGAAAATTCAGATATTTCACAAAATAATCAGTATGATATTTGGAGGAAAATAGTACTTTTTGTTTAAATGTTTTAAAACATGAGGCATTATTGTTTGGATATTTTCCGTCTTATAGGATTTAAAGAGACTCTTTCTTTCTAGTGAGATCTGAAAAATTAAAGTCAGAAATCAGGATTCTAGCATTAAAAGGAACCTCTGGAAGCTGTGGAGGCCACGTTCAGTGTTTAACTTAGGACATCAATGCATGTAGTATCAGCAAGTGACAAAAGATATAACAGAGTTTTGGCCTTCAAATGACTCAGGAGTGAATGAGTCAACAAATGAAGAACAAAAACCCTCGCATGATACCCAAAATGTAGAAAGAGTAAAGGACTAGAAATTAAGAGAAACTTCAGCATAGTATGAACGTAGGGAAGAAAAAAGGTTTGCCAGTCTTCAATGAAATCATACACATAGATAATAATAGATATATACTGTCAAAAATGTGATACAATGAAATAAAAATGAGCAAGACATGTGTGATGGAGAAAGTACAATACCCATAACTCTATAGCATTTCATGAAAGTTTGCATCTGATTATGCAATTCAAATATTAACATGCTCACATCTACAAGCACACATGTACATATACACACTATAACAAACTTTGAAGAAAAATCAGGGGCCACTTTCATTAATTTTGTATTTGCAAATTAGCATAGCAGTAATGCAAATTTAATGTGTGAGATTTGAAGAAATGTATTTTGAAATCATAACTTTAAGAAAGTTTGATAATTCACCAATAAGAAACTTAATGAAGAGTTATACACACACACACACACACACACACACACACACATACACACACACATTAAAAAACCTTTTTTTAAAAGCATAAATATAAAGTAATAAGTATACACATCCTTCTCTGGAGAAAGATAATAAATTAATTTTCCTAAAGAAAAATTATAAAGTAAAGAAGTACATACACATATATCATATAATCGGATTTAAGTCCTTTTCACCTTATGAGAATAGCAGTCTGAGCTTGCTGCTTTGAGGGCTATTCTGGTAGACACTGCTTGAAGGAAGCTGTTTTCTTAATTGACACCAGATGGCACTATGGAACTTTTCCATTTCCTTAAGAGGCCAAGCAGAAATAAAAGAGATGAAGTACAGTGAAAAACTATCCTTGAGTAAATGTGTCTCTCATTTCTGTTTCCTAAGGTCAGGTGTCATTATTGTTTAATACATAACGCAGGAATGTGCTGGTCTAACTTGTTTCTCCTTTACAATTCTATAAAGCATAAGTAAATACATAAATAGGAAGCAGTTTCACTAAGAATTCCAGAGCCTTGACTTTAACTCATTTTCAGAGAAATAATTTATTTATGAATTTTATACCCACTTTATGGACCTTGTACATATACATACATCAACATGGTATAATCACTAAGAATTTTTTAGTGCACACTTTCCTAGTACCATGCATATGTAGCTCAACTTGCCCTAATTTAGCTATTTTTAATTTTCAAGTTTCATCAGTATATTTCAATCATTATTTTCTTTCTACCTCCAAAGGATATCAAGAAAAATCGAAACTTACAAGTACATCCTATTAATTACATTTCATCAAATATATATGATGAAAACTGTGTATGTATAAATTTTTAGACACAGAATCTTGCTATGTTGCCTAGACTAGCCTTGAACTTCCAGGCTCAACTGATCCTCCAGCCTCCAGAGTAGCTGAGACTAAAGGCGTGCACCACCATGCCTGACTCATCTTATTTTTTTTTTTTTAATAAATTTTTACGTTTTGTTTTAAAAATTTTTTTCTATAGTAGAGGTGAAGTGAATGTGTAGTATTTCACTTTCAATTGTATTAGAAAAAATACTCTACAGTATTTTACAAATAATAAAACAAGATTCATATAAAAAGTACATTTTTGTTTTATTCTGATTCCCTTTTTTAAAAAAATTTGACAGCTTCTCTTTGGTGCTTTATTTTCAAAAAGAAGTGACTCTGGGCATACTGGTAGGAAAATCCATTTAGATTCCAATGCCATGCATTTAAATATTAATATTTAATTAGAGACATTCATTCTGAACAAAGACCAAACAACATACACCACTTTTATTTTGCTGTAATGCAAATTTGTTCTTATATTTATGCAAAAGTCTATCAACTTCAGGATTTCAAGAAGCTACCAAAATGACTGTTTTTTAAAAGACATATTTTAGCAAAGTTTAAGGCTCAAATGTCATTTTTAACATAAACTTTTAAAATCACCTTATTAGGCTTTGTATAGAAATAACATTATGTATTGCTTCAGAAAATACAATGAATTTTATGGGAGTATTCTAAGCCACTATTTAAAGTTAAATTATTCAAACAATATTGCCATTATCAAATCTATAATCATAAATTAGCTAGGTGAATAAAAGATATTAAATATGTATCCCTCACATCTAAATTAATATAAGCAATATGTAAATATCTTTGACTTTTATCTGCGTGTCTTTAAAAAAAGAGCCATAAACATCTGCAAACCATAAGAAAACACAATAAAATGGTTTTCCTGTCTTTTAACATTCTATAAATAAGGCTCTATAATGAGAGCTTTTTAATAAACGTAAAGGAAAAATGGCATATGCTTATATGGGTGTTTTGGTAGAATTGACTAAAGGTTACATGAGAAATAAGTTAATGGACTGAAGTTTATAGCTGTGTGTATAACTGTCAAATCTTTCTGTAAATTACCTTTCTCTTCTGCTGGCTAGAATGCAAAAATCCAATAAACTGTTAATAAAAATGGAAAGGTCATATGTAAATATCAAAGATCTTGAAAATGAACCAGAAAAGATGATAGTTTAAAGAAAAATATCATTTTGTATTCTGTTTCATTGTATTCTAAATGTAATTTGGGTTGCAAAGTGTCTTTCCAAGAAAAAAAAATTAGTAAGAAAAGTTTCTATTAAAAAGAGATTAGTTTCCCATCTGAAAAGAGAAGTTTGAGTACTAATTGGCTGTTGGTTTCTGCAACTTCAGAAGAATTGCAAACAATTAAACGCTTTGATATTTTCTCTGATTAAGCAAACTCTTAATAGGGCCTCATGGAATTATTCCAGAAACACTGAGAGAGCACAATCTGTGTAGGGTGTGTGCATGCAACGGGAGGTTCATTGCTTAGGGCCTAGGAGGCTCATCTGTTTGCAGCCAGACAACTCACGATCCAGCATTCTCTGGTCTGTTCTCAAGCTTGCAAAGAATTAGGGGCTGAAAGAACTAGAATAACAGAAACTACACTTTTCTGTCCTCTTCCATCTATCCAAAGACAGAATAGTCCTTTTAAAGACAATTTGAAAGTTGTAGTGCCATAAAAGAAATGCATTTAGGCCTAGGGAGACGCTGAGTTTGAAAACATGCTGCTCCTGATGAAGCCATGCATGGTGCCTCTCGGTCTTCTGTGTCCGTACTTTAAGGGCTTCCTGATGCCTGGACAGAGTGGTTGGCAGAAGGGCAAAGGATGAGTTCAGTCCTCTGAATAGGTCCTTGACAGAGTAATTTTCTTCCCTTTTAATGACCATAATTTATTTCTGCAGGGTCTAAACTCTAAAATAACTGAACAGGATCAACGTAGGTATCAAGTTTCACCAAGAGTATGAAGTAATGAGAAGCATTGACTGCTAGTGATGTCTTTTAAGGGGACATGGATGATTAACCCGCACGATTTAGGAGGATGCTCAGTTTTCCTTAAACGTTCTCAGTTATTTACCAAATGCAATGAATGAATACGTGAAATTATTTAGGTCAATGTTTCATGTTTTCCTTAAATAATCTAAATTATTCACCAAAAGTAGTGAATGTATGGATGAATACGTTTCACTGGAAACATAGTGATTAAGATAAGATTTCCAAATAAATGTGTAATGTTCACATTTGATTTATATAAGTATGCTTCTTTCATTAACTAAAATATTCGAGCATATTCAAGGACATATGCTTGAATAACAGCAATAAGCCCAAAAAGGATCCAAATGTATACACAAATGGGATTTTGAATTTCTGGAAAAGTTTATCCTAGATTACATTATTTACCATATTTAAATACATTGGCTTAAGGTCAAGTTTAAACTAAAAGCTCTTTCAATTTAAATCTTTCCGATTCCTGTGATCACTTTTCAATTAGACAATGAAAAACAATTTAGCTGGATACTTAGCTTAATTGGTTTGCTTCTACTTTTTGACCTCCAGGGCTCTGCTTATGTATTCTATGCAATATGCTTGTACAATTATCTACCTCTTTAGAATGCATACTTCCCATGATTTTGTACAAAGCTGTCTGGTTCAATCACTGTTAAATACATGTTACTCTTTTTTTTTCCCCTTTTAGAGAGCAGAGTTCGAGGCATTGCTTCTAAATTCTAAGATCAAAGGAGAACTGTAACTTCTTGTTAATGGGAAAGAACAAGTTTGAGTCAGTAAATGATGTCATAAGCAGTCCATCTGCATAGTTATGCCTACAGGTGTCACTGAAACACTAGACAATATGATAGAACAAGAAGGTGCCAAACAATTGATTAATTAAATATACTAATACCCTATCTAAAACTTGGTGAATTAAATATTTTGCAGTGATAGGGTAGATTTATGTTTATATCTGAGCATGTGTCTCTAGATGTTCAGGTTCCTTTGTTCTAAAGCACGTACTATTTCTTCCAATATACCATAACAAGCTTAAAGTTTGATTAAGTTACCAATTTTATGCCCTTTTTATATGCAACTTGGTACATTAAAAAAATAAAAGCCCTCCAAGATGTTATAGGTTTAAAAGCAAAATCAGTTTCATGTGAATCCTGATCTTAATTGTCCAAAAGCTTTCTGGGTAAGATAACAGATTTGATGTTACTAAAGAAAATTTTCTGAGGATCAAATTTTCTCAGTTAGGTAAGGTGCAAGATGATAAGTGATATTATGTTGAAATAGATGATTTTCACAAATCTGATATTTATTGAAGCTTTCCTACTGAAGGTCATTTTACTTCATTTACAACAACCTCATTTTTTCATTGACACTTAGTACTAAAAGGGAAAAACAGAAGAGACAGTTTCTCTCCTGAAGAAATATGCTGTGTTATAGTAGAGTTCACAGGTTCTCCCCTATACAAGGTAGTGTAATTATACAATGCAATTTCTACTCTATAAGACATATAAGTTCTTTGAAAAAGTGTTAATGCTTAGCTTGAGAGCTAGACAGGGTTGGCACTTTCCCCCTATTACACAGATACATAAACTGAGCCATGTACATAGCCGCGTACATAATTACTGAAAAGATTTTGGGAAGTAGAGAAGTTTATGGCTTTCATTGACCTCCATTTTCCATCTGTAGAATGAAATGCTTGGGTTAAATTCTAAACTTTCTTTAAATTTGCCTTTTATCACTTAATGATTTGTCCTAGATCATATAGCTGGCAAAGATTAGGAATTAGGACTTCTGCTTTTTAGGGTACTGTGCTAATCATTATCCTTTGTTTCTCTTCCCAAATACACCCCATCTCTTACTAAGGTTTCACTTTGTTCCTACAACTAGACTTATCAAGGCATCTATGCTTTGTGTCTCACTAGCACCGATTAATTTCCCCCAGCTTTCTAATCATTTGACTGCATATAGCAATTTATTTGTATGTAAATTTTAATATCTATCTGATGGTTTTACATTTTTAGTAACTCTTTCATGTTACATTTATATCTACATGGTATACTTATGATTCTTATACCTGTATACATTTAACTGTTATTTATTTTGGAGGCTATTTAAGGTGGGACAAAATTATAGTTGAGATTGTCTAGGTTCTGGAATCAAACTAAATCTGGGTTTGAATTTCAAGATAGCCCCTTACAAGTAGTGTGATCTTGAAGAAAGTTGTTTAACTTTTGTAGGCCTATAAAATTGGGCCACTAGAATACCTGACACAAAGGGCATTAAAATTTGTAATTGTTTTAAGAGTTTAAAATGTTACTCTTTGATGATAATATGAATTCCTCAAGGCCCAGTGCAATGGCTCACGCCTATAAGCCCAACACTTCGGTAGGCTGCGGTGGGAGGATTACCTGAGACCAGGACTTCAAGTTTACAGTGAGCTAAAATCAGACCGTAGCACTCCAACCTGGGCAGCAGAGTGAGACTCTATCCCCCAAAATAAATTAATTAATAAACAAATTAATAACTTACCAAGTAGTAAACTAGCTGAAGAGATTTACCTACTAACCTCATTTAAAAGGCTTTCTACATAAAATCAGAATTATAAACATGAATATTATATTTATATTGAAAGAAGAAAAACTTAATCTTGTTGATTGAGCAAGATCTCTTCTATGGCCTTGTAATTATATTTCTCAGTCTCTTAGAGTTATGTTTCTAGCACCAAAGTTTCAAATTGATTTGTTTAATTGTATATATTTATGGGATACAAAGGGAGATGTCGATAAATATGTACCATATGTAATGATCAAATAAGGGTAATTAGCATATGCATCACCCCAAACACTTATGGTTTCTTTGTATTGGAAACATTCAAATCTTCTTTTCTAGCTATGTGTAATTAGATAATAAATTATTTTTAACTATATTCACCCTACACTGCCACAGAACACTGGAACTTATTCCTCCTGTTTAATGATGACTTTGTATCTGTTAACCAGCCATTCCCTCTCCTCCCTTCCCCATTACCCTCCAATCCCCGGATAACCACAATTCTACTCGCTGCTTCTATGAGCTCAACTTTTTTAGCTCCCACAAATGATTGAACATGTGGGATATATCTTTTTGTGCTCGGCTTATTTCGCTTAACAAGAGGTCCTCTAGGCTCAACCATGTTGCTGCGAATGACAGGATTCCATTGTTTTTTATAACTAAATAGTATTCCATTGTGTATATACATCAAATTTCCTTTATTCATCTACTGATGGACACTTAAATTTGTTTGATATTTAGACTACTGTAAATAGTTACACAATAATCATAGAAGCACAGATATCTCTTTGACATACTTATTTCCTTTCTTTTGGATAAATACCCAGTAGTGAGATTGCTGGATCATATGGTAGTTCTATTTTTAGTTTTTGAGGAACTGCCACCCTATTTTTCATAACGGTTGCACTAATTTACATTCCCACCATTAACATATGAGAGTTCCATTTTCCCTGAATTTTTGCTGGCTTTTTTTTTTTTTTTTTGTCTTTTTGATGATTGCTAGTCTAACTGGAACAAGATGATATTTCATTGTGGTTTTGATTTGCATTTCCCTGATGATTGGTGGTGTTTAGCATTTTTTTCATGTGTGTGTTGGCCTTTTGTACATCTTCTTTTGAGAAATGTCTATTCAGATCATTTCCCTTTTTTTGAATAAGATTAGGTGTGTATTTTTTAACTGTTATTGTGTTGTTTGGGTTCCTTATATATTCCAAATATTTGTCCCATGCCAATGAATAGTTTGCAAATATTTACTCCCATTCTGCAGGTTACCACTTCATTCTGTTGATGGTTTCCTGAGATGTGCAAAAGCTTTATAGCTTAACATAGTCCCATTTGTTTAATTTGCTTTTGCTGCCTGTGCTTTTGAAGTCTTACCCATAAAATCTTTGCCGAGACCAGTGTCCTGAAGTGTTTCCCCTATGTGTCTTTTAAGACTTTCATAGTTTTGGGTGTTACATTTAAATCTTGAATCCATTTTGAGTTAGTTATTTTATATGGTGAGATAGGGGTCTACTTTTATTCTTTTACATATGGATATCTAGTTCTCCCAGCACCAATTATGGAAGAGACTGTCTTCTGTCCATTCCCCAATATATGTTCTTGGTGTCTTTGTTGAAAATCAGTTGGCTGTAAATATGTGGATTTATTTCTGGGATCTCTATTCTGTTCCCTTGGTATCTGTGTCTGGTTTTATGTCAATACAGTGCTGTTTTGGTACTATAGCTTTTTAGTATATGGTGAAGTCAGGTGGTGTAATGTCTCCAGCTTTGTTCTTTTTGCTCAGTATTGCTTTGGCTATTGGGGGTCTTTTGTGGTTTCATAAAAATGTATGTATTTTTTTATATTTCTGTGAAAAATGTCATTGATATTTTTATAGGGATTTCATTGAATCTGTAGATTGCTTTGGGTAGTATGATCATTTTAACTATATCAATTCTTCCAGTCCATGAACATTTTTGTCTTTTTTCAGTTCTTAGAGAAAAAACTTTCAATGTTTCCCTATTCAGAATGAATTTAGTTGTGGGTTTGTCATACATGGCCTTTATTGTGTTGAGGTATGTCCCTTCTATACCTAATTTGTTGAGAATTTTTATCCTGAATGGATATTGACTTTTATCAAATGTTTTTTCTGCATCCATTGAAATGTCATAAGTTTTTTTTTTTTTTTTTGTCCTTCATTCTGTTGATGTGATGTATCACATATATTGATTTGCATATGTTAAGCCATCCTTGCATCCTGGATAAATCCCTCTTGATCATGAAGAGTATTTTTAATGTACTGCTGGATTCAGTTTACTGCTATTTTATTGAGGATTTTGTATCTATCTTCATCAGGGATATTGGCCTGTAGTTTCCTTTTTTGTTGTGTTCTTTTTGGGTATTGGTATCAGGGCCTCATAGAATGTGTTTGGAAGAATCTACTCTTCCTCTTTAATTTTTTAGAATAGTTCGAGAAGAATTGGTGTTAAGTCTTCTTTAGCAGTTTGGAAAACTTGAGCAGTAAAGCCATACGGTCTTGGGCTTTTCTTTGTTAGGAGATTTTTTTTTATTACTGATACAATCTTTTTACACATCATCGCTCTACTCAGGTTCTCTATTTCTTCCTGGTTGAATCTAGGTTATATATTTTCAGGATTGCATCTATTTCCTCTAGGTTTTCCAACTTATTGGTGTATAGTTGTTCATAATACTCTATAATGGTCCTTTATATTTCTGTGGTATCAGTTGTAATGTTTTCCTTTTTCATTTCTGACTTTATTCATTCTCTCTCTCTCTTTTTTTTTTTTGGTTTAGCTAGGGTTTGTGATTTTGTTTCTTTTCAAAAAACTAACTTTTCATTTTGTTGATCTTTTGCATTTTTTCTCTGTGTTTTACTTAATTTTTCTTTAATCTTTACTTTTTCTTTTACTAATTTTTTTTGTTCTTGTTGTTCTCGTTCACTGAGGTACATTGCAAGGTTGTTTATTTGAAATCTTTCTACTTTTTTGATGTAGACATTTATTGCTGTAAACTTCCCTCTTTATACTCCTTTTGCTGTATGCCACGGGTTTTACTATATCGTGTTTTTATTTTCATTTGTTTCATAAAATATTTTGAACAATTAATTAAATGTATTATTATTATTTTTTTAGAGGCAGGGTCTTGCTCTGTCACCCAGGCTTGAGTGCAGTGGCGTGATCATAGTTCATTGCAGCTTCAAACTCCTGGGCTCAAGTGATTCTCCCACCTCTGTCTTCTGAAATTCTAGGATACAGGTGAGCCACCTTGCCCAGACTTTATTTCTTACTTTATTGATTCATTGGTTGTTCAGAGCATGTTGTTTAATTTCTCTGTATTTGCACAGTTTCAAAAGTTCTACTTGTTATTGATTTTTACTTTTAATCCATTGTAGTTTTAATCTTAACCTGGGACCTCTTGATTGAGAGATGTTTTTTATTGATCCTGTAGTTATATTTCTTAGCCTCTTGAAGTTATATTCCTAGCATCAAAGTTCCAAACTGATTTTTTTTCTGTAGCTATTCTTCTAATTGCATATGTTCAATGATAAAGAAATGTATAAAGTTTTAGCTAAATGAAGTAAGCCCTAAGTCTAATATACTTTGGGGAAAGGTACCAATTTATAATATACAAATACTATCAGTATCACTAAGATATTGTTAGCTTCACCTTAAATCACTTTCTGTTGCTTCCTGAGGTCATAGTAACACTCCTTCCTCTTTAGCTAGTATGGTATTGGAATAATTATGAGTAATTTGAAAAACGTGCATGGTTTGTAGCTGAGAAATTAACCGGCAATGTGAGGCCTATGAATTTTCGTGCTGTTCCTCCTCTTAGATGTCTTTGCAAAAAGAAATAGGCAAAATTTCTCTCTCTCCACACTTAGAGAGTGTGTCTGTATAATAAAAATTGCGGAATCATTCTTTCTAGAACGTTTAGATCAGATGATGTTGGAAAAATTATGCTGATTATTTTGGATGTTTGATTCAAGAAGAATATGCCTAGATAATTTGAAATTAATTTCTGGCAATATAAAAGGAAACAAGGTAGGGCAATATGACTTTGAACTTTTTTTCTTGTTATTGTTTCATTGTAGCACAGTAGCGTATGTGCTGTTTTATTTTGAAGTAGAAATATTAGAATTATAACACAAATACAAATGTATTCTTTTGTTTATTTTAGACCACTAGCATTGTATGCTTTGAAAACTAGATGTGAGACAAAAATAAACCTGTTGATCCTTTTTTTTTTTTTAACACAGAATCTAGGAATAATAATAAGAAGGGTAAATTGCTAAAACTACCTACCTACTATATACCTCTGGGTGTGCCATGTCTGAACTGTATTTAACAGCAACTTTGAGACAGGGCAGTTGTTAAGGGAAGACTAGAGGTAAAGAGATGGGTGGGGAAAAAGCAATCTGTTTTTAGTATTTTCCCATAGATATTAGAGCAATCAGCAGGTAAATTTATATAAATCTTCTTTTGACATGCTACAGGGAGAATCTCTTACGGATAGAAACTAGTTCGGATATGGTTTTATAGATGAGATCTCTGGTTGCATAGCTAGATAGTTACGGTGATGAGAATGCTATGCTAATCTGTTTATTCTGTCTTACGGTAACTACTGAAGGCTCGATGACTGTTGATTTACTTATTTTTGTTTTTTTGTTTTTGGCTCAGCTTCTAACTGAAATTTCTAGCTACAGAGCCTGCAAGTGAGAATCCATAAAGAAATTTTTCTTTTGTCCTCATGGCATCAAGTTGGGGAAGATGGACCATTTTCTATTGTTATTACTTTCCTGGAAAAGAGTCTTGGAATTGCAAAGGAAACTCTAGATATTCTCACTAGCTGGCAGGAAAGAAAACAACAACTGTTTCTGTGTTTCAGTGAATTCAATCGGATAAGTAAAAATATTTATCTAATTTCTCCAGTTTATTGAGAACTTGTGCTTATATTGAAATTGGCGGGGCAAATAGAACTTTGATTACACATGATTATTTATAACACTTATGTACATGAGGGTGGAGGTTATTCCTCTAGGATGAAAGAAGGTTGATATGAAGTAGATTTAGAGCTGACAAAGCAAAATGGCAATCATTATACTGTAGCATGCAGCTTTTGGTAACTTCAAATTTGTCCTATATCTGTAAACATTGGCCTACACAGCAACAGGGAAGACTATCTTAAAAGCATCCCCAAATTCCTTGGGAGTGCTCTAGGTAAAGGACAATGATAAAAATTACTATATTATGAAACTGATCTCTACCCTCCCTGTCCTATGATATGCCCCCATGGAAGCTTGCTAAGCTATTATCATTACACTTATAACACACTCTTCAAGCAATAAATATCCTGTTTTTTTTCTTTTTTTAATAAACAGCCAACTGTGTTGGAAAGATATTGTGTGTATGAGAGTGCTTCAGAGAAACAATACCAAAAGGATCTATACAGATAGATAGAAAGAGGTTTATTGTGAGGGATTGGCTCACATAAATATGGAGGCAGAGAAATCCTGTCATCTGCTGTCTGCAAACTGCAGGCCCAGGAAAGCTGGCGGTGTTGTTCAGTCCAAACCTGAATGCCTGAGACAATGGTGCAAGTCTCATTTTGAATACCAATGCCCAAGAAACAGGATGGCCAATGACTGAGGGTATAAGAAGATGGTTTTCCCAGCTCAAGCAAAGACAAAATTCACCCTTTCCTTGCTATGATGGTTGATTTTATGTGTCCACTTGACTAAACTGAGGAATGCATAGATAACTGATAAAACACTATTTCTTGCTGTGTCTTTTAGGGTGTTTCCAGAGGAGATTAGCATTTCAGTGAGTAGACTGAGTAAAGAAGATCACTCTCACCAATGTGAGTGAGCATCACCCAATCCCTTGAGGGCCTGAATATAACAAAACAGCAGAGAAAAGGCAAATTTGTTCTCTCTGTTTTCTGAGCTAGCGCATCCATCCTCTCCTGTCCTTGGACATCTGAGCTCTTAGTTCAACTGAACTACATCGCCAGTTTTCTCGGACCTCAAGCTTGCAGATGGCACATAGAATTTCTCAGCCTCCATAATCATGTGAGCCATTCCCTAACAATAAATCTCTTTATATATATCTCCTATTGTTTTTGTTTCTCTGGAGAACCCTAATAATTTCTGTCCCCAGCATAGTTCTAGAGGATGTGTTTTCTGAATTATTTTTCTGGAGTTTCTGGAATTGCCTCTCTAATCTCATTAGATTTAAATACATAGTGACTCTATTTCCATTAGGAAGGAGATACTGTAAATTTATGGCATGAATTGTTTATAGAGATGCAAAATATTTGCATTGAATATTCCTAATCAACCACTTATAAGAAGCAAGGAGCTAAGTGACACACATGATACTTTCACATATTTTTGGAAAGCTGGAGAATAAAATGGGTAACATTGGTTTGTTATTCTTAATGTTGGTAGACAAGACAGTAAAAGGAAATGATGAGCTCAAGAATTCAAATTTCCATCTCAAGTACTGCATAACTGACTAAGAGCTTCTAGATGTTCCCTGAAAGAGAACCTTTCCTCCTGCAGTCACAGGGCTAGACTTGTTTAAAACAAACAAAAAACCTTGCAAAATATCATCCTGTGATTGGCTGAATTACAGTAAAAGTTAAACACCCAAGTTGTTGGGATGTCTACAGTTAACACGAAGACATTTACTGAGAATGAATGGGATCCTGTAAATTGGGAAAGGGGCATGTGGGAAGTCCCAGATGAAGCTGGAGACAAAGGTTCCCTAAATTATTTTATAATAGGGTTTCTGTTTGTTTATTTGCTTTGCTGCTGGGAGAGATATCTGCATCCCCAGTGGCAGCTTATCCTGAATATCAGCGGAAGTGGTCGCCCCACCCACAGTGACGCAGCCTCCCCACCCACAGTGGGACAAGAAAGTACTGGGCACTTTCCTAGAGCCCAGTAGTTATCTTGGTAACTGTTTAGTCTGCTTGATAACAATTTTGGTGAGCACAGTGTTTCTGTTATGTGATGGGGAATCTGCATTTTTTCCTCACTCCCATATGTAGTCTATCACTAAATCTTTTAGAATTTACCTTCAAAATACATTATAGGTGAACCCACTCTCTGCAGCTATACCTTTCTCACATAATCATTCATCGTGTTTTGGAGAAATTACTGTCATAGCCCACTTTTTGGTCTCCTTTTCTGATTCATTCACCATATTTCTGAGCTCAAAATCTTTTTTCTCCCCCAAAATTTAAGTTGATTATCCCATTTGCAGATGGCAAATAGAATGTCTCGGCCTCCATAATCATGTGAGCCAATTTCTAACAATAAATCTCTTTACATATATCTCCTATTATTTCTGAGATATCATTTGGTATCAATCATATCTAAACTGTTGTATATTGTGGAATATTAAAAGTAAAAGCTAAGTAAATACATTATTAAGATTCATGTAAGAATGCTATTAAGAATCATTTTCAAATTTTTCATAAGGTATTTTTCTGATGACTCAAGAGATCATTGTAATTCAGGCCTCAATGTCAATAATAGTTGTGTGTACTGTATTTATTCACATATTGGTCTTCCTAACTAAACTTGGAATTCAGGCATGACAACTATTATCATTAATAAAAGGCCGAAATATAATTGACACTTAATATATATCTATTGTCAGGCATTTCTTCTGTCAGCTTCACCAACCTCAAAAAAAAATTCTTATGGATTTTTCCTTTCTGATCACTGACATCTTCTCTATGTACATACTATTATTTCCTTAATTTTTAAAAAATACTCTTTTAGTATCTGTAGAATCTGTAGTAATGTCACTTTTCCTTGATATTGGTAATTTTTTATTTTTTGAGAGAGAGTCTTATTCCTTCACCCCAGGTAGAGTGCGGTGACATCATCATAGCTCACTGAACCTCAAACTCCTGGGCTCAACTGATCCTCCTGCCTCAGCCTCCCAAGTAGCTGGGATTACAGGTATGTGCCACCACACCTGGGTAATATTTTTTATTTTTGGTAGAGACAGGATCTCGCTCTTGCTCGGGCTGGACTTGAACTCCTGACCTCAAGTGATCCTCCCATCTTGGCCTCCCAGAGTGCTAGTATTACACGTGTGAGCCATTCATGCCCAGCCTGATTTTGATAATTTATGCCTTACCTTTTATATCAACATTACTCTGACTATAGGCTTATCAAATGTATAGATCACCACAAATTCTGGTTTTATTTATTTTTTATTGTTTTTTCTCTTTTCAATACATTAATATTTAATTGACATTTGTATTGATATAATTGTTGATACATGTGCAATTCTAACAAATAATACAGAGAGATACTGTGTACAGTTTTCTCAGTTTTCCCCCAAAGATAACAGTTCACATACATGAACCTACACAAATGATATAAGGTTGTATATAGTTAAGTACCTACCCACACACACACACACCTATGCATAAACACACACATGCACACACACACAAATGAGTAAAAGTAAAAGGAAAGAAATAATATCCTGCTTTTGATATTATACTATGTATGTAGCACCACAGTCATGATACTGAACAGCTCCATCACCATAAGGATCCCTCCTGCTATCCTTTTAAAATCATACCTACATCTCTATCCATTCAAACGTAGCCCTTTGCTAACTTCTGAGCACCGCTAATCAGTTTTTCCTCTCTAAAATTGCATCTTTTTGAAAATGTTATAGGAGCAGGATCATTGAGATTGGCCCCTTTTACTCTATATAATTCCCTTCTGATTCATGAAAGTTGCTATGTGTTTCAATATTCCATTGATGAGTAGTAGTCTATGGCATATAAACTATGTACCAAATTTTGTCTAACCATTTGTCCGTTGAAAAACATCTAAGCTGCTTCAAGTTTGGAGCTATTGTGAGTAAAGCTGCTATGAATAGGTTTATAGTGTGAAAATAAGTGTTCATTCATCTGGGATAAATGTTCAAAGTGCATTCATTCCTGATATTGGTGATTGTGCCATCTCTCTCGCCCTCTCTCTCTCTTTTTTTTTTTTAATTTTCTGGTCAGTCTTGCTATAATTTTAATTTTTTAAAGAACTAGCTTTTTGCTTCATTAAATTTCTCTATTTTTCTGCTTTAAATTTCTTTGAATTTGCTCTTATTTTATTATTATCTGCTTCCGCATCCTTTGCCTTGAGCTTGTCCTTTTTCTAGTTTCTTAAGGCAGAAACTTAGATTTTAAGCATTTGTGTGTTGTGTTTATAATCTAAACATATAGTGCTATAAATTTCTCTTTCAGCACCACTTTAGCTATATCACACATATTTTGACATGCTGTATATTCATTTTTATTAAGTTTATATATATATTTTATTTATTTTAGTAATTCTTTTTTGACTCATGGATTGTGTAGAAGTTAGTTTTTTAATTTCTACATTTTAATACATTTTCCTGATGTTTTTCTGTTGATTTTTAGTTGCACTCTAACATGGTTAGAGAATATACTCTGTATAATGTTATTTTACTTTTGTTGATTCTTGTTTTATGACCCAGGATATAGTCTATTTTGGCGACTATCCCATAGGTACCTAAAATATATATATTTTTTTCTTTTCTGGGGTGGATTGTTCTATATATATCTATGAGATGCTGATGGTTGGTTATGTTGCTCAGACCGTCTATCCCCTTAATGATTTTCTATCTAGCCGTTCTGTTAGTGGCTTAGGAGGAGATGATGTAATCTCCAACTACAATTGTGGATCTGTCTACTTCTCTTTTCAGCTCTGTCAGTTTTGCTTCAAGTCTTGAATATTTGGCTGAAATGTCTTTCTTTCTTCTTCCTTTTAGAATTATAATTTAACCAGATACATAATTTGTGGTTGGTAGTTCTTTTGTTTCAGCTCTTGAAAAATGTTTTGCTACGTTCTTCTGGCGCTCATGGTTTCAGATGAGAAAACTGCTGTCATTAGAACTGGTTTTCCCCTGCAGATAATGTGTTGTTCCTCTCTGCTTGCCTCCAAGATTTTTTTCTTTGTCTTAAATTTTTATAAGTTTAATTATGCTGCTCATTGGCATGAAGCTTTGGATTTATCTGGTTTGAATTTGCTCACATTCTCAATTCTGTAGGTTTGTGTCCATTGAAATATTTGAAAAAGTATTAGTGATTGGACAGTCTTTCAAACCAATTCTGTATTCCTCTCCTTAAGGAACCTATGTAATACAAATGTTGATTTTTTGTTATTGAACAAGTCTCTGTGACTATATTCTTTTTTCTTTTTTCTTTTTTAGTCAATACTTTCTCTGTTATTCAGATTGGATAAAGTCTATTGATCTGTTCTCAACTTAACTGATTCTACTCCATTTACTCTCCACTCTACTGTGTTACTATTCAAACGGTTGTTTCTTTTTAAGCTTATTTCTATTGTTACACCCTTCAGTATTACAGCTTCCACTTGGAACTTTTATATAACTTCTATTTCATTGCTGACATTTTCTATTTTTTTCATTTGTTTTAAGTTAATGTGCATTAATTGTTGAGGCATTCTTATGATGGGTGGTTAAAAGTGCTTCTCACGTAATTTCAGTATGTTTGTTCTTGGTCTTGATATCTATTCCTTTTTTCTCATTCAAGTTGTGATTTTCTTGATTCTTGGCATTATAAGGTGATTTTCAGTTATATCATGGACAATTTGTCTATTATGTCAGAAGACCTGGGTCCTAGTTAAATCTCTTATTTTAGCAGACAGTCATTTTGTTTATGTCTGGAATACAAGTCCCAGCCTATTTTTGTGGGCTGTGTTTCTAAAGATAGTTTAATTTTCAGGGATTTTTGTGGCATTATTTTAGTCTCTTTGGCTTATCTCTTGGCACTAGTATTTTCACTGGTCCCTACTGGTGCTGTCGGAAGGGGCAGAAGGGTTTTTCCCAGGCCAGGTTACTGGGTATCTCTGAACAGGAAAGGGGAGACTCATACCCATGGGGGTAAAGAAGACTTCTCTGGCTAGATGCTTGTTGTGGTAAAAATCACCCCTGCCTATAAAGGACCCTAAATATTTCCTCACTGTGCTTATTTTAGTAGGATCACCCAGTCCTGGTGCTTCTTAGCTACTTTCTAGTCTCTGCTATAGGATGGATGTATCTGGCTTGTGGAGACAAAGGCTTCCAGAACCAGGCTATTTGTTACAGGATCCTTTCTCTACCTTTGGGTAATGAAGAACACTTCCTGGTTGAAGCTTTTGTTATGGTGGGAAAACTCTTTTTGGGATCCCCAAGCTATAGCACTCTTCATGCGTAAGGGAGAAATGAGGCTACATGTTCTACCTTCTATTGGTAGATTGGAGAGTTGGGAAACATCAAGTCAAGAAGCTTTCATAGTTCTACCTTGGATGTCTTCCTTCAGTTTCAGGATTTATAATTTTACTTGGTGGAGAAGAGTTTTGAGCAATATATCTATGCTACTATATCTGGACTGAAAGTTTCTATTCATTGAATTTTATTCTGGACTTTATTATTTAATTTCTTCTGCTTACTTTAAGTGTAATCTGGTTGTCTTTTTGGCTTGCTTAAAATGGAAACTGAGGTCATTAATTTGAGACATTTCTCCTTTTCTAATATAATTATTTAATGCCATTAACACTATGGTTTGAATGGCTGTGTCTCCCTCAAAATTCAAACTGAATCTTAATCTCTAATGCCATAGGATTAAGTAGTGGGGTCTTTAGGAGGTGATTAAGTCTTGAGGGCTCTGCCCTTATTATGGGATTAGCACATTATAAACGGGCAGGAAGGAGCTAGCCAGGCTTCTTTTTGCCCTTCCACCACATGAAGACACAGTGTTCATCTCCTTTGGAAGACACAGCAGCAAGGTACCATGTTGGAAGCAGAGAATAATCCTTACCGGACACTAAATTGGCTGTCTCCTTGATCTTGGATTTACCAAAGAAAATTATTTATTAAAAAATTATTTCCATAGGAAATAAATTTCTGTTGTTTATAAATTACCCATTTTATAGATTTTTTTTTTGTTATTACAGCACAAATGGACAAAGACAAGTACTAAAATGTCCTTCTTCTTTGCAACATTAGTGGTGTGTCACAAATTTTGATGTGTTTTTGTTTTCATTTAGCTAAAAATACATTATGAATTCTATTTTGATTTATCATTTGATGGATGGATTATTTAGAATTGTGTTACTTTCCAAATATTTTATACTGTTCAGAAATTGCTGCGTTACTCATTTTGAATTTAGTCACATTGTAGTCAGATAGCTGCTTCAAGTGACTTCAATGCTTTTCAATGTATTGATATTTATTTTACTACTCAAAGTGTTGTTTATCTTGGTAATTGTTCTTTGTGCACTTGAAAAGGTTGTGTACTCTGCTATTACTGAATAAAATTTTTCACAAGTGTTAATAGGTCTAGTTGGTTGATAATGTTAAAATCTTCTTTATTCTTATTGACTTTGTCTACTTCTTCTATAAATAACTGAAAGAAGGGTATAAAAATCTCTGTAATTGTGGACTTCTCAATTAACTTGCAATTCTATGGTTGAAACATTTATTTTGCATCTCTGATATTAGATGCATTAGACATTAAGATTATATGTCCTTTAGCTGAATTAACTCCTTTATCCATTGTGAAATGAGTTCCTTAATTTCTGATAATACACTCTGTTTGGAAATCTAATTTGCATGATAATAAAATTATTTTGTCAAGTCTTAACATCATATGTTTCTTTAAAACCAATTTATGCTTTTATATTTAAATTGTGTTTCTTAGAAAAAGCATAAGATTTTTTTCAAATATGGCAATCTATGTCTTCTAATTGGTACCTTTAGACCATTTGTATTTAATGTGATTATTGATAATATCATCTTGCTATTTATATTCTCTTGAAATATATATATTTTGTCTCCATCTTTAAAGGTACATCAGTACATGTAGAATTCTAGATTGATATTTTTATTTTTAATAATTTAAAGAATCACTTCAATGTCTTTCAACATTAATTTTTCTGGCATGATGCTTTAAATATTTTTATCCTCAATACATAAGATATCTTTTTTCTTATGATTAATATTATGATTTTATCTTTACCTTCAGTTTTCACAGTTTGAAATGATGTGTATATATGTGCTGTTTCCTGTATTTATCCTGTTTGGGCGCTCTTGGTTCTCTTGGACTTAAGATTGATGTCTTTTTTAGTTTTAGAAAAATTCACCTTTTCTATAGTCCTTTTTCTTTTTTTTTTTTGTTCTCTGGTCACAAACATTTTAGACTATTCAACATTTTCTGACAGATACTTGATTTTCTATTTATCCTTTTCTTTTAGGATACTTTTCTATTTATCCTTTTCTTTTTATATCTTTTCTATTCATATCTCAATTTAAATACTTTTAGTGGCCTTTTTTTTAAGTGCACTTATTCTTCTTCAAAGTTCAATCTGTAATTAAGACCATCTACATAAATTTTAATTTCTGATAAACTTTATGTCTATGAATTCCGTATATTAAATATAATCTTTAAATCATATTAAAATATCTTAATAGATTTGCAAAAATTATCATTTCCACATCTCTGCTGTAAATCCCTATAAACAATGAAAACTTTTTTCACTGGATCTCTTAGTATTTATATCATTGTTATTTTAAAGCTCTTGTATAACAATGCCACAGTTTAAGGCACTTTCAGATCTACTTCTGTTGGCTATTTTCTTTCTTGAGCATAAGTCACCTTTTCTTGCTTCTTTGTATAGCTTATTGATTAAATTACATGTTGGGTGTCTTGTATCAAAGGGCAGTAGTGACTGAGGTAAGTAATATTTACATTCAGAAAACGACATACTCCTTGTGTCTTGCTTTTTTATTATGATGGTGGTGGTGATAGGGGAGAATATATTATTCTACAGAGGGCGGGGTGTAACCATTGCTGTATTTTTGTGTGACTCATTTCACCACTGGTTTCACATAGTTTAGGTATAGGATGAAGATTTTCCCTTCTTGGAGTATGTGCTATAATCACTAGTAAAATTCTAATGCTATTTTGTGATTTATAGACAAGTCACCCATCGTATGAACTATAGTAGACCTATCTAGGCACTACACTCTGTTTGATAACTTTCTGGGTCATTAGGAATTCTCAGACCACATTGGAATAAAAGTAGACATCAATTCCAAGAGAAACACTCTAATCTACACAATGTCATAGAAATCAACTTGCTGCTGAATGATTATTAGGTCAATAATGAAATTAAGATGGAAAACAAAAAGATTTCTCAAACTGAACAATAAAGGGTACACGAGCTATTAAAATCTATTGGATTCATTTTTTTGAATTTGTTGAGATCTGATTTGTGACGTGGTGGGCACTGTGGAGGTGTGGGACATGCTTGAAAAGTAGTTGGGGAGCAGAATTAGGGGTCTCAATAGGGGAAAGGGATTCCTCAAAAACTGATTCATGTGATTAACTGTACACCTTGGTAAATTCACTGAAAATCATTTAATTATACACTTAAAAAAAAAAAACAAAATAACCAAAAACCAAAAAACACACATGTGCATACCTAACAACATCAAGTGCTGTCAAGAGTGAAGAGCAACTGGAATTCGCATCTACCGCTAGTGGGAATATAAATTAATATAATCACTTTGGAAAATTACTTGCCAGTATCTATTAAAGCTAATACCCTACATACCCTATGAACCAACAATTCTACTCCCAGGTACGTGACCAAGAAAAATGTACTTAAAGATATGTTTGAGAATTCTCATAGCAGTTTTATCCCTAATAGTTAAAAAATGAAAACAATCTAAATGTCCATTAACAGGAACATGGATAAACAGATTGAAGTATACAATGAAAATTCATCACAAAATCAAATACTATATAGCAATAAAAATAAACTTACCACTAAATGTAAGAACATGAATGAACCTTACAGTCAATGTTGAGGGAAAAAAGAAAGCCAGACACAAGAGTATATTATATAATTCCATCTATATGGGGTTCAAGAACAGGCAAACTAATCTATAATGATATAACTATGGTCATCTATTGGGGTGGTGGTATGGTATGGACTAGGAAGAGGCATGAAAGAAACTTACAGAGTGTACTAGAAAAGTTATATATCTTGATCTGAGTGTGGTCATAGGGGTGTGTATGCATATGTAAAAAGAAATCAAGTAGCATACATAAGATCAGTACACTCCACTGTATGTATGCTTAAACTTTTTTTTTTTTTTTTTTGAGACAGAGTCTCACTCTGTTGCCCGGGCTAGAGTGAGTGCCGTGGCATCAGCCTAGCTCACAGCAACCTCAAACTCCTGGGCTGAAGGGATCCTTCTGCCTCAGCCTCCTGAGTAGCTGGGACTACAGGCATGCGCCACCATGCCCGGCTAATTTTTTCTATATATATTTAGGTGGCCAATTAATTTCTTTCTATTAGTAGAGACGGGGTCTTGCTCTTGCTCAGGCTGGTTTCGAACTCCTGACCTTGAGCAATCCACCCGCCTCGGCCTCCCAGAGTGCTAGGATTACA
>CAUYRT010004384.1:0-15918 GCA_963574885.1 Lepilemur ruficaudatus
GATCGATGCACCCACTGCCATTTTCCTCTTGCCCACTTGATCCATTCTACATGCCAAGGCCAGATTAGATTTTCCTAAAATATTGCTCTAATCCTTTTACTATTAATGCCTACGCAAAGCACCCTGTTGACTACAGGAGCAGGATAGCATTCAAACTTTTCTCTTCTGATCCTCAGCTGTCCTCATGTTGCAAAATAACTCTTCTACAACTTCTGCACCCTGCAGTTGAGGAACATGAGAAATCCAGAGCTAAAATTGGGACAGAGGGATGTAAACTTTGAATGAAGCTATATAAAACCTTATGAATATTTTTACCTTCATTAAAATAAAGCATTAAAGGAAACATTTTAAATAAAGAGAGTATCAATGACATGTTTCACATCTTAAATTACTAATGGTGGCTAATATACACTTAGATTCTCTTTGCCATCTGTTGCTTGCTAAAAACTTCAGTATGTCTTTCCAAGGAAATTTTAATGAGTGGCTCATTAAAAAAAAAGAAAAAAAATTATTTTTTCCAGATAAGTATACTAAATTTTTTCTTGTGTGATTCTCTATTCAATTGTTTAATGTTGTTTTGATTGTAGGATGTTTTAGGAGAACCTCACATTTTGAACAAACTTGCTTTAAATACTCTTCCTGTTGAACAAAAGGTATGAGGAAGTAAGTCAATGCTTTTTTCATTTGGTTTGTTATGGTTCAACCCGTTTTCTCTGATTGTTACTGAACGCTCCCTCCCAATAACCTAGTGAGCATCCTCTGTGTTTACCAAAGGTCATTTTAACAAAGCTACAGAAAAATCACGTTGAGAACAAATGCTGCAGCATATTTCATGGTTTCAGGGTTCTTTTCTTTGGGGGAGAAGAGTACCTTTTAATTTTTTTTTTTTTTGCCTGAGTTGAAAATGGAGAGACCATGACATGTTTCACCTGACAAGAGGGACTGTCCCCTGCCTGTCCACTTCATCTCTACCACATACCCTGGCCGAGACAGGTACCTTCCCAGCCAGCACTGACAAGGAAAGTAGCCACAGTTTGGTCCTTGCTGTACATGGGCATTCCTGCATTAGGGAGGAGGCCAAATCTTCAAGTTTCCTTCTAATCCCAAGGTGCTGTGATCTGGTCCTTGCTGGCCTCTGTATCAGTAGTGATCTTGGCCATGTCATTCACTCACTTTTAGGCCTTAGTTTCCTCATCTGTAAAATCAGCATGTTTGTTCAGGCTATCCCAGAGGTCTTTCATAGATCTGAAAGCAGGTGGCCTTAGAAAGACACTGAATGGGAGTACAGCAAAATACTAACAATAGTTACATCTGGGTGTGGGGGGTTTTACTTCTTCCATTAGGTATTCTTCCTGTAGGTACTTTCCAGATTGCCTGCAATTTATACAGTGGAAAAGCAAAACCACAGCAAACTCTATTCAAATAGGAATGACATGGAAGGTTGAGGCACTCTACCGGAGACACAGCTGTGCTCAGAGTCACTCAACCTTGGCTTTGTCCCCTCCCGGCAACTGGGGAGTGTTGTGGGTTTTGTGTGGTCCACAGAATAAAGTGCACACAGGGTCCTGCCATTTTTTGTTGCTCAGAGCAGCTTTTGCTACACTACAAAGCTTGACACTTGGCTAATGAAAAGTCTGTGTACAGCACACCCTTGAGACTGGGCTGCTTTTTTTTTTAATTAAAATAATTTTTTGGTTTGATTGTTTTGGGTGTTTTGTTTGTTTTGTTGCTAGTCAAGAAGTCTGGGCTTCCTTACCTTACTAACTAGCTGTGTAACCTGGGGCAAGTCAACCTCTGGGCCCCATTTGTTCAAAAAACTGTGTGTGGGGGGTGGGCTGACTAACAGATGATCTAAAATTCAATTGTTGTATGATTCAGTGTCACCTGAGGCCAAGTTGAAAAATGGTCTTAGACACTTAAGCACCACCATCCCTTATCCCCAGGACCACCCTTGGGCCCTCCCTCGCACATCTGCCCTGGAAGGCTAAGTCCAGGCCCCGTGGCCCTAGTGGCTGCACAGACTGAGCGCCAGGCTGCTCTGGCAAGTCCGTCTTCTTCCCTACAATGGAGAGGGCAAATCCCGCCCCACTGCTGAAGCCCAGGGCCAGCCCCTTTCTGCAACCACAGAGAGCCCCACCGATGTTTAATTTCAGTCACAATAACCTGAAGCAGACTGCCAGCATCTCCTGGCAGCACTCCAGCTCTGGGAAAAAGACAAAAAAAATGGGAGAAGCAATGTACTTCTGTTCAGCTGCAATTTACTCAGCAGAGTGATTAATCAATTAATTATTCCATTCGTTGAATATTGAAAAGCGTTTTTGAGTGTTTACCATATGCCTCCGTGTATTGTTGGAGGGCCGGAGCAGCTAGAGCCGGAAGGCTCGTGGTGAAATGAGAGCTGGAGAGCTGACAGAGACACGTTTACAAAAGGGCCCGGTGCCAGCCTCGGAACCGGGGGAAAGGCCGGCGTCCTGCCTCTCACCCCTAGACACCCGCAAAGCTGTCCCCACCCCTTGACTGCTAATCCTCTGGTCTGTCTTTCTCATGCGAATCTTCTCCACAGGCAATAGAATGATCATTCTAAAGTGAAAACTCTACCTAAATCTGTCTTAAGGTTTCCCTTCCCCTTAAGGAAAAGTTTCTTCTCAACAGGTACAGAAGGCCCAGCACGAAGTGGGTCTCAGCCACCTCTCCCTGCCTCTGGCTTCAAACTTCCCTTTCTGGGGACCAAATTGTGAGCCATTCCCAGGCGCAGGAACACCATTCCTGCTCTTGCCCACTTGGCTGGGTCCCTACACCCAACTGCCCTCCCAAGCATACATTAAACGAACCACTGCCACCAACAGCCAGGAAGCCTGGCTAAGGCATCTTTATGCTCTAAGATTGCCCTCAGACCCTCAGAAAGCTGCTCTGACCTTATCAACCCACCTCCTGCCTGTCTCTCCCCACTCACCCTCTGGTAATAAGTATCTGTTTAGTTTTGTGTCTTCTTCCACACATTGCAAGCCCGAGAGGGCTGTCCTTACTTATATTTGTAACTCCAGTGCCAGGCATAGATACGTTTGAATTAAAGTGAGCCCTCAATATGTATTGGTCGGGAAGCAGAATTCCATGTCTGTGTCTATAATGGCTTTTGGTCTGGAGAGGAGAAGGCAAACTTTCCATATCTCTGTATCCAGAAGATAAGCAGAGAACCTGAGATTTTGGAGCAGCAAATGGGTCAGAAAGCCAAACCAGCCTAGTGCCTCCCTTGCATTTCACCTGGCTCTCCTGTGTCAGGGTGAGAAGATGCTTATTTGCCTTTTAAGTGCCTGCAACTCTCTAAAAAATGTGATTATTGTATGCCCAGGCCAGATTCTTCTCCTTAAATTCTCTGCAATCAGGGATAGAAAAACCATTCAGTTCTTCCCGTGTTTCTTGTTTCATTTAGGAATAGAGCTGGAAATGGCCTTCCATCAATGTGCACCGCACACATTGTAAGGGTCAGGCAAAAGGAGGTATTTGGAGCATTTAGCATAATGTCTGGCCTGTAGTAAGTGCTCAATAAATGCTGCTCTTATTACTGTTGTGGTTATTAATGAGCTGAATTGGAAATTTTGTTGTGGCTTTTCTCCAAGATGCTGCTCTGGACATGGGGATCTCCAGGGAGAGATCCTGGTCATCTCTGGGACGTGAAGTCTGTTTGCCATGGCAGCCATTTGCCTGATTCCAAAGCTTGCTGTTCCTGGGTGGAGCTATTAGAGAAATTATTGTCTGAACCGTCTTCCTGATGTACTGTCCCTGCTGGGAAGAGGCTTCTCGAGTTTATGGGACTTGGCTAGATGCTAATGAAGACAGGTGAATCCCGTTCTTTTCAGTGATCTCATTTTCACCATCTTAAGTAACAACGCCTTCTCTCTTCATTTCTCCCCATTTTGGATGCTCAAATCTATCCTCACTGCTTCCTTAAAATCTCAATTTAGCCACCTGGATGTATGTTTTGTGTGTTTTCTCTGTTCACGAATGTTACAGACAAAGGTAAGGGTGATTAGGCTGCTCTGCTTGGCTTTCCAAATTCTACATGGATGGGTGAGGGGATGAGGGAAGGGGAAGAAATGTAATTCAGGGGATGGATTGTGTCCCTGTGACTTCGTTTCCCACGGTTTTATTAGGGGAAAGCATGGTTAAAATGTCCATGAAAGGGAACAAAATTGAAGAAGAACAATTCAGTCTGACAGGCTTGTGTGGAAAGGAAGTAGGGGTGGAACCGCCCTTTTATCTTGGGGACAGTGCAAATATTATGGGCTGATTTTATGTTGAAGAGGTCAAGTTTAAAAAAAACCAGCCACGCTCACTCTTCCCCCTTGCCAACTGGTATCAACTTGCCAACCAGGAAAGGCACGGGCAGGCTACAAAGTCTCCCAAGTTTGGGATCCAGGCCTCAGCCTGATTTTCCACTCACGCAAGTCTCTTCAACAATCTCCATTTGGACCATGTTGTTAACAGCCACAGTCTTGACTGGAAACAGCCTTAGTCTATCAGGGAAGATGGTTCTCTGGAGATGAGCACAGCTGAGAGTTACTCTGCCCCGGGAGCAGGATCAGCTAAGTGTATCTCTCCAATGGACCAAGGTGGGAGCAGAATTTGTGCTCAGGCCTTCACTACATAGAAGCTGAAGTACCCTGTCCTGGATAATCACTCCAAGAATACTCCACGCTTGGGGGCAGGGGTGGGGCAGCAGCATGAATCCAATCTTTTTTTTTTTCTTTTTCTTTTTTTTTCAGAGGCAGAGTCTCACTATGTTGTCCAGGCTGGAGTGCAGTGCCTATTCACAGGCGTGATCCCACTACTGATCAGCACGGGAGTTTTGACCTGCTCTGTTTCCAACCTGAGCCGGTTCACCCCTCCTTAGGCAACCTGGTGGTCCCCCGCTTCCAGGAGGTCACCATATTGATGCCGAACTTAGTGTGGACATCTGATCGGCATAGTGCACTACAGCTCAGAACTCCTGGGCTCAGGTGATCCTCCTGTCTCAGCCTCCCAAGTAGCTGGGACTACAGGTGAGCCACCACGTCCGGCGTGAATCCAGTCTCAAAGATAGGAAATGGACGTGGCATTGGCATAGGCCTATACCTATAAGGCTATCAACTTACATTTAGGTTAAAATTCCGAAGTAAGCTCTCGAATGTTGCCATGCATCGGAATGACAACCTAAATTGCATGAAAAAGCAACAAAGTATTCCAGTGGTAGGTGTTACATAGAAACAGCTTTATTGAGGTACAGTTAATATATAACAAATTACACATACATAAAGGGTGCATTTTAATAAGTTTTGACAGACGTATACACTCACGAAACACCATCAAGATAATGAACGTGTTCATCGCTCCCAAAGGTTTCCCCACACCCTTTTGTAGCCCATTCCTCCTGCGTCTTCCCAGCCTTCATCCAGCACCACATTCTCAGTCATGTCCCATGGATCTGTCCCCATAGGTCAGTTTGTATTTCAGCCACACTTTTGCCTGGCTTTCAGTGTGTGAGTGCACCAGTCTGCCCATCACCTGCTGAAGGGCATTGGGGTTGTTCCTAAATTTTGGCAATTTTGAAGAGAGTGGCTATGAGTATTTGTGTACAAGTCTTTGTATGGACACGTTTTAATTTCTCTTGGGTCAGTGAGTAGGAGTGGAACGCCTGGCATATATTCATAGTGTATGGTTAACTTTAAATTAAAAAAAATTCACCCAACTGATTTCCAAAGTGGTTGTAATATTTTGCATTGCCAACAGTAGTGTACGAGAATTCCAGTTTTCTATATCCCCACCAATGCTTGATATAGTCTTTTTATTTTTATTATTATTTTTTGAGGCAGGATCTCGCTTTGTTGCCCAGGCTAGAGTGCAGTGGTGTCATTATACCTTACTGCAGCCTCAAACTCCTGGGCTCAAGAGATCCTCCTGCCTCAGCCTCCCAAGTAGGTGGGACTAAACTTCCTGACAGTGTAAGAATGTTTTTCAGCCAAGACTCTAACTCAACTTAATTTCAGGGAGTTCTCCAAAGCTGCTAACACCATAGTCCAAATGGAGATTGTTGAAGACACTTGCATGGGTGGAGAATCAGGCTGAGGCCTGGATCCTAAACTTGGGAGACTTTCTAGATTGCCACGTAATTTTTAAATTTTATGTAGAGACAGGGTCTCACTATGTTGCCCAGGCTAGTTTCAAGCTCCTGGCCTCAGGTGATCCTCCCACCTTGACCACCCAAAATGCTAGGATTACAGGTGTGAGCTACTGCACCTGGCCAGTCTTTTTATATTTTAGTCAGTCTAATAAATGTGCAGTGGTATCTCATTGTGGTTTTAATTTGTATTTCCCTAGTGGTCAATCATTTGAACATCTTTTCATGTGCTAATTGCCATCCATATATATTCTTTGGTGAAGTGTTTATCCAAATCTTTTGCTTATTACTTTAAATTGGATAGTTAACATTCTTATTATTGAACTTAGCGAGTTAAAAAAATATACATGTAAATGCGTGTATGTATATATATTTTTATCTATCTATATATTTTTTTTTTGAGACAGAGTCTCACTTTGTTGTCCTGGCTACAGTGCCGTGGTGTCAGCCTAGCTCACAGCAACCTCAAACTCCTGGGCTCAAGCAATCCTTCTGCCTCAGCCTCCCAAGTAGCTGGGACTACAGGTATGCCACCACCATGCCCGGCTAATTTTTCTATATATTTTTAGTTGGCCAATGAATTTCTTTCTATTTATAGTAGAGATGAGGTCTCGCTCTTGCTCAGGCTGGTCTCGAACTCCTGACCTTGAGCGATCCTCCCGCCTCAGCCTCCCAGAGTGCTAGGATTACAGGTGTGAGCCACCGCACCCGGCCTTATATATATATTTTTTTCTGGATATAAATCCTTTTTCAGATATATGATTTACAAATATTTTCTCCCAGTCTGTGGCTTATCTTTTCATTCTCTTAATATGCCTTCTGACAGCCAAAAGTTACTAATTTTGATGAAGTACAATTTATAACATTTTTCATTTATGGATTGTGGTTTTGGTTTTCTAAGACATCTTTGATTAAGTCAAGATCAATAGATTTTTTTCCTGTGATTTCTTCTAGAAGTATCATAGTTTTAGGTTTTACGTTTAGAGATAATTTTTGTGTACGGTGTGAGGTAAGGATCTAAATTATTCTTTTTGCATGTGGATATCCAAGTGTTCCAGCACCATTTGTTGAAAAGATGATTGTTTCCCTAAGCTGCCTTTGCATATTTGTTGAAAATCAATGATGTCTGTATATACGTACGAGTCTGCTGTTGAGCTTTTACTCTGTCCTATTGATCTGCTTTTATTTACAGCAATATCATACTGCCTTGATTACTGTAGTTTTACAACAAAGTCTTCTTTTAAAATTTATTTTTATTTATTTTTATTTTTTCAAATAAAAATAAAGGGGTGACTTTCAATAGACCGCAACTAGGGAGCTGCTCTGCTACGTACGAGACCCTGACCCAACAATAAAGGCTTGAAGCTTGTCAATTTCTACCACAAAGCCTGCTGGGATTTGATTGGGATTGTGTTGAATTTAACAATATTGAATCTTCCAATTGATGAATAAATATATTTCTCCATTTATTTAGGTCTTCTTTGATTTCTCTCAGCAATGTTTTATTAGTTTTCAGTGTCCATCCTTTGTTTTGTTTTTTTTTGAGACAGTCTTGCTCTGTTGCCCAGGCTAGAATGTGTGGCATCAACCTAGTTCACAGCAACCTCAAACTCCTGGCCTCAAGCGATCCTCCTGCCTCAGCCTCCCGAGTAGTTGGGACTACAGGCACGTGCCACCATGCCTGGCTAATTTTTTCCATTTTTTAGTAGAGATGGAGTCTCCCTCTTGACAGGCTGGTCTCAAACTTCTGAGCTCAAGCAATCCTCCGCCTCAGCTTCCCAGAGTGCTAGGATTACAGGCACGTGCCACCTCTCCCGGCCTCAGCGTACATCCTTTGCACTTCTTTTGTCAGATTTATCCCTACCATGTTTCATATGTTTTGGTGCTATTGTAAATATTATTTTTAAAATTTCAAATTCCAATTGTCCATTGTTTAAATGTAGAAATACAATGTTGGGTTTTTTTTTTTTCTTTCTTAGATATGGCGTCTCACTTTGTCTCTCAGGCTGGAGTGCAATGGTGCAATCACAGCTCAAGGGAGCCTCAAACTCCTGGGCTCAAACGATCCTCCTACCTCAGCCTCCCAAGTAGCTGGGACTACAGATGCACCCCACCACACTTGGTTAATTTTTAAAAATTATTTATTTTTTGTAGAGATAGGGTCTTGCTATGTTGCCCAAGCTGGTCTTGAACTCTTGGGCTCAAGTGATCCTCTCACCTCAGCCTCCCAAAGCCCTGGCATTATAGGCATGAGCCACTATGCCTGACCTACAGTTTTTTTTGGGGGGGGGCTTGTGGTGTTTCCTTTATTCATTCAGCTAATCTATATCTTTTAAGTGGGGCATTAAAACTATTTACATTCAATGTTTCTTTCTTTTATTTCAGCATGTTATAGGGTTACAAATGTTTAGGTTATAGATATTGCCTTTGCCCAACCTGAGTTAGAGCTTCAAGCATGTCCATCCCCCAGATGGTGCGCACCACACCCATTAGGTATGTATATAAATACCCATTCCCTCCTCCTCCTTCCCACCTGCTCAACACCCAATGAATGTTACTACTATATGTGCACTTAAGTGTTGGTCAGTTAAGTCAGTTAATACCAATTTGCTGGTGAGTACATGTGGTGCTTGTTTTTCCATTCTTGTGATACTTCACCTAGTAGAATGGGCTCCAGCTCCATCCCGGATAATATAAGAGATGATACATCACCATTGTTTTTTGTGGCTGAGTAGAATTTCATAGTATACACATACCACATTTTATTAATCCACTCATGTATTGATGGGCACTTGGGTTGTTTCCACATCTTTGCAATTGTGAACTGGGCTGCTATAAACATTCAGGTGCAGTGTCTTTTTTATAGAGTGTCTTTTTTTCCTTCGATGTCCAGTAATGGCATTGCTAGATCAAATGGTAGTTCCTCTAGTGCTCTGAGGCATCTCCATATTACTTTCCACAGAGGTTGTACTAGTTTGCAGTCCCATGTGATTGTTTTTGAATACTGATATTGAATCCTACAATTTTGGTAAATTTGTATTAATTCTATTGGCTTTTTTATCGATTCCGTAAGATTTTCTACACAGATGATCATGTCGTCTACAAATAGAGACAGTTTTACTTTTTTATTTGCTTTACTACTTCGTTCCCTTCAATCGTTAATTTTTCAGGTCTTATTGCCCGTGTGGAACGTCCAGTGCACTGCTGAATGCAAGTGGTGAGCGTAGACGTCCTTGCTTTGTGCCTGATCTTAGGGGGAAGCACCCAGTCTTTCATCACTAAGTACTATGTGAGTTCCATGTTTTTCGCAGATGTCCTTTTTCAGGTTGAGGAGGTACCCTTCGATTCCTAGTTTGCTGAGAGGTTTTTTTAGGAATGGATGATGGGATTTGTCAAATGTTTTTTTATGCTTCTATTGAGATGGGTTTCTTTTTCTTGAGTCTGTTAATATAGTTAATTACATTGATTTATTTGCAAATGTTAAACCAACTTTACACTCATGGGATAAACCCCACTTGGTCATGATGTATTATCTTTTTAAAATATTGGTCTATTTTGTTAGTTAAGAATTTTTGCATCTATGTTCATGAGGAATATTGGTCAACAGTCTTACTTCCTGTAATGCCTTTGTCTGCTTTGGATAACAGAGTAATGCTGGCCTCATAGAATATGTTGAGAAGTGTTCCTTCCCTTTTGATTCTCTGGAAGAGTTTGTGTAGAGTTACCATTATTTATTTCTTCAATGTTTTGTAGAATTCAGGAATGAATTCTTACTAGTGTAGGAAAAAACTATGAAAGACTGAAATGGACCAAAAAGATTACTGGGTGTATTCTGTCTAGCTCATGCTTCTAGGCTATCTCAGCCTTTCTTTGTCTTTAAGCTATTTTATAACTCTGTAAATTATGATAATAATGCAAATGATTCTTGTCCATAGAAATGCAAATTAATTGTGTCTGGTGGAATGCAATTTATTTTTGCCCTGTGGATAGACCTATCTTGCATATATTGTAAAGTCATTTTACATTATTGCCTATTCTTTAAATTATCTTTTGAATCAGTTGTAACATCTTACTGGTTCCCCCATTAGTTAATGAGTTAAATAAAATCTTTGACATGAGTACATTTTATAATTAAAAAGGAATTATAATTTTACCTTTAAAATTATCTTTCAAAACAGGAAGGATGAAAATTCATCACACAGGCTTTGTTTATTCCAAGGGTTATCAGGTGAGTTAGTTGGTAATGACACACAAGGTCATTTATTGCAGATAACGAGATGATGCTATTCAGAGAAAAGTTATTTTAAGATTAAAGAGAAGATTGGAAATTGTTTTCTCATCTCTAAAAAGAGATATTTGGATAGATAATTTCTAAGATCCTTTCCCATTCTAACCATCCAACTCCAACCCGATGATTTCATGGTGAATTTATTTCAATTTCCAGAGCTCAGCTTCATTATTTGTTAAATGGGATAATGACACCTTCTGTATACATCTCAGAAAATCAAATAAGATAATAGATTTTAAATGTTAAAAGGGCCATATAAGTCTAAGGGCTTATTATCTGTGCCTCATGGAAAGCAAAGATAAATGAGATTTTCCTAATTCCCTCATTTTGGTTAGTAGTTTAAATTCTGTAATCTGTGTAATCTTCTAGGAAATCTGAATGAGTTGATTTGGACTTAACCTTTTTTCCCATTGAAGAATCATCATTATCTTGAAATTAATTTCATCACAAGTTTTAAATGATCTATTAATGGAATGATATTACAACTTAAAGCTGGAGGCTCTGAGATAGATCCCATGTCTCTGGCCTGCTCCCAAATGCAGAGGCTGCACAGACAGTGCACAGACAGTGAGACAGGGCCCTTCTCACTTCTACTTTGTCATTGCCTGGTAAGGTTGACAGACTTCTCAAAAAAGCTGCAAGTCTCACATTTCTCACGGCCACGCTGCCCACGGGCCAGGACGCTCCTCCATGAGCAATCTTCCCACCGTCCCCAGCCACTTCCTTCCTGTACCTCATTCTCCAGTCACCTCCTGCAGGAGTGTCAGGATATGCCTCTGGAGTGGAGCACGGGGTCTGCACAGCAGTGTGCAGGAGTGCAGGTCCTGGGAGGGAAACACACTCGCGGGGGAGACGGGCTCTGTGCGTTGGTACCGCCCAATCATTGCTCTGCTGGACTTCCTGATCCAGCCAGCAATCCTGCCAGAAATGAAAGGCAGACTTTGAAGACTGTTCAGAGGATAAGTGGGTGTGGATAGCTGAGACTACCTAGGTCGCCTTTCTCTCGTGAAAAAAGACTGAATTTATGATGGAGCCTATGTTATTAATAGCTGAGGTCATGTATACATCATCGTAACCTTTGTGAGCCTGTTTCCTTATCCTTAAAATGAAATTAGATTGGGTGATATTTAAGTTTTTTCCAATCTAAAGTTTAGAAAATAAGTTTATGACATAGGAGAAAAATAGGAAACACGTATGTTTTCATGTGTCTATCAATCTATCCATCCATTTACTCATTTACTCTGCAAGTATGTTTTGTGTGAAAGGCATTACGTAAGCTACTGAGACAATGTCTAAGATGTAGCCCTGCTTTCAGGATGTTACAGAAATCTGTGTCCTGCCAGGGTGTGTTTTGGGGGAAGAGGGGCCTGGGAAGAACACTTCGAAGGGTCTTTACTAGCCAGTGATAGAGGAAATGTTAATCAATCAATTAATTAATTAACAATCAGCAAATAGCATCCAGTCGGGAAGTGTGGCTGAGCTTCCAAATGCTAATTACTGGCCCCTTGGTGGAGCCGAGACAGGGCAAACCATTGCAGGATCCCAGATGAGTTGGCACACAGACGTTGCAAGGAGGCTGCGATTCTCATTTGTATCAGCATGCTTGCCAGTTTTTATCTAGTGAGATTAATTAGAACTTTTAGAAGTACAAGTTAGAGCCATAAAATATTAACAGTCATGTCACTGGTAATCTGTAAGTGTACTGAAATAGCCCAGGGTGATTTTAGGGTATGGCTGCTTTCACTGGTATTTGGAGGTTTAGTTTCCTACTTTATTTCAAGGAAAGGTTCCCTCAGTGCCCTGCTCAGTGGCTCCGGATATTCACCAAACTGGCCTTTGACCTCCAACTTCCCTTGCTGTGCGAGTTCATGCATTCATCTACCTCCATCCCTGTCATTCTTTCCAGAAAATGTAACGTCATCTTGGTGTCTTTGTCATATGCCTCCATTTGGAATCCCAGCTATGACGTCTCCAGGAAAACTGCCTGGCTCAAGGTTCCCAGTGGTTCCTCCCATTGTTACCACGACCTCTGATGCTCCATTAAGCGACACTCTGGAAACTAAATGCTCTGTGAAGGTGATGTTAAGAAAGGACGGGTTCACTGGCCTTACAGCTGTGCATGATGTATTTCCCGAATGTTCCTTGCTAGTGACTATTGTTGATCCTTGAACCTAAACTCCTAGAGGGAAAGGTCCACGTCTACTTTGGACAAGTTGCACAATTCCAGGGACAGTGACAAGTGCAAATAGTGGGTTAATGTTTCTTCCATTCACAATTGCAGTATCGTGGATTTACATTCAGAGAAATATATAGTATTAGAGTTTTGGGATGATCTAGTTAAAAATTCTTATGTTCAGATGACCTATCTCAGACCCTGAACTCCTACAACGTCCTGCTGGTGAAAAGCAGAACCCCTGAGGAGATTCCCACTACTGTGCTATCTTCTAAAGGACAGTAAGACCTGGACATGACTGGAACCCAACAGGCTGATGTGAACTATTTCAGCTCTGTCACGGGGGTGGGCATCTGTCATGTTCGTGGCTTCCCGTCACTTTCTAGACGCCTTTCTCCAGTTGGATATATCCCTGTGTTATGAAATCTGCCTCCCCTACCAAGAAGTGTGAACTCAGACTCCTAGCCTTGTTGTCAGGAGACGTGGGCACAGTTCCCAGGTCACACCCATCAGACACATCTGTGTTAGGCTTTGACTTGACAGCGACCAGATGACGGAACGCGTTCTGTGTGGGGATTCTGCTTCGCTGGTGCTGGTGGTAGCAGTGAGTCCGGTTTCTGGGGGAAGCAGTGGTGGCAAGAGTGAGTTCCTGATGGCATCCGTGTTGTACGCAGTTATGCTGGCAGGAAAGTCAAGCTCCTAGCATTCAGGTCTCAGTAGAGGCTGTGATTAGGCTGTGGCTTTGTGAGTTGCTTCACAAAGCTCAGCCTCAAAGCCTTTCTTCTCACCCTCTCAGTGAGTCTGGGAGTTACCTAAGGTCTCTAGAAAATCCTTTGTAGCTTCTGCCTTTTTCTGCTTAAATTAGCCAGGATGGATTCTGTTTTGTTTTTTGTTTTTGGTAATTAAAAACACTGACCCTTACATGTTGGTACCAGGAGTGGTGCCCAACGATAGACCTTCAAGAAGATGGGGATCTAAAGTTTATTATCTGAAATAAGTGGGTCTGAAGACAGTGAGAATGCAGTCAGTGTGAAAAGGGGGCTCTGGCAGCTCATGGCACCAGCGGCAGGACTGTTAATTCAATGAGGACTTGGTCGTTAACTGGAATGCCATTATCTGTTGAAGGCAAAGCTTTGGGGGAAATGAATAGCTACAGCTATCATGGAATACGATAGAAACAAGAAGGTCAACTCTGTGGGGCTGTTTGGCTCCTTTTAAATACTCTGGAGACAAAAAGAGAGAGATTATAAACTCAAAGTCTTATATTTTGGCTTAATGATATTTTCAAAGAACCAGAGAATTTCTGACTATTCTGAATATGAAGCTCCAAAAATTGCAGCTTGAGCTGCCAGGTCTCTGTAGCTTTGTTTTCCGTCTTACGCTCATGACCTACAATGGGCTAAGAACTGTTATTACGTGAGCATTAAAACTCTGATCAGGAAAGAGTAGGATCCTGTGACTTGGAATGGGGCCGCGTGGAGAGATTCGGATGATCTGGAGCTTGCTGAACCCCCCAACCCACTGAGCGTCACTTCCAGCAGAAGCTGGCCCTCTCCTCTGCCTGACGGAGCTTAGAGACCCTATAATAGACTCACAAGTCCCATGCAAAAGGCAGGTAGTCCTTCTCATGCTAAGCTCTCTCCCACTTATCGCCTCTAAACTGGTAGATTCCAGGTTATCTCTAATTGAGTTGGTTTTCATTACTTGTAACCAGAGTCTAACCAATATAGTCGCCACTTCAGGCTCCTGCTGCAACTTTGGCTCTGCTGTCAAAATAGAACACAACAAAACAAAACCCTGCTACCTCTCCTTTCCCCTGGTCTTCCTATTCTGGATTAGCAAGTGGTGGAGGGTGGGGCAGAACAACTGGCTGTTACAAGAAATAACCAAAAAGTACACACACGGCTACAAGGCTATTGTCCTGCCTTGTGTGCCTATTTTGGGAAGCACGTGTCCATCTTGGGAAATCATGTGTGCCTATTTTCCTTTGCATCTTCAACTACACATGGGCATTCTTTACTTACTATACAGAATTCCTTATCTCCTGTGGCAAGACTTCTTGCACACACTAGCATGGAGTTCTCATTTCAAAAGCAAATAAATTTGTCCCTGTTTAGTTTCTGGATTGGTTTGTGGAAACTTTAAAGAAGATAACCATGAAAATTTTTATATAAATCTGATGTCCTGAGAGTTGTGATAATGAGAGTGACTGTGAATATTTTTTTCTAGTTCTGGAAGGACCTATGGAGGCTGTGGCTCTCAGCAAGCTTGTGGGACTGGCTCAGAGACCCAGCAGCTCTGCATGAGGTCCCAGGATTAGAATCTGCTTCTAAAGCTGACTTTCAATATATTTTTTGGTTTTTAGTATGAATCTAAATGTCCACATGCTTGCTTCATCGCTGTTTAAAAAGGGAAAAACCTTGGAAATAACCTACCCGTCTCCAGTAGGAGAAAGGCTGCATTTATTACGGTACATCCAGAGACCATATGGAAATCTAGGTATTAGGCAGATGTCAGAAACTTGGGTTACCAAATTTAAAAAATATTTGTCAAAAGCAAAATGGCTCAAAGACATCATTTTAAATGGCTGCACAATATCTGATTATGTGAATGTACAGTATTGTAACTTATTTATCCAATGTCCTGTTTTTAAATAGTAAAGTTGTCTTTAATTATATTTGCTATTATAAATAATAACTTAATGATCATTTTTTTGAGACAGGGTCTTACTCTGTCACCCAGGCTGTAGTGCAGTGGTGTCATCATAGCTCAAGTGATCCTCTGCCTCAGCCTCCCATGTAGCTGGGACTACAGGTGCATACCACCACGCCTGGCTAATTTATCTAATTTTTGTAGAGATGGGAGTCTTGCTCTTGCTCAGGCTGGTCTCAAAGTGCTAACCCCATGCAATCCTCCCTCCTCGGCCTCCCGAAGTGCTAGGACTATAGGCATGAGCCATCACAAGTGGCCACAATCATTTTTTAATATAGTGTTTTCTATTATTCAAAAACTTTCCTTGAGGCCGGGCGCGGTGGCTCGTGCCTGTAATCCTAGCACTCTGGGAGGCTGAGGCGGGTGGATCGCTCAAGGTCAGGAGTTTGAAACCAGCCTGAGCAAGAGCGAGACCTCGTCTCTACTATAAATAGAAAAGAAATTAATTGGCCAACTAAAAATATATAGAAAAAATTAGCCGGGCATGGTGGCACAGGCCTGTAGTCCCAGCTACTTGGGAGGCTGAGGCAGAAGGATTGCTTGAGCCCAGGAGTTTGAGGTTGCTGTGAGCTAGGCTGACGCCACGGCACT